>LT727894.1:793191-816929 GCA_900157175.1 Oithona nana
GTGGGCGGGCGTTAGGGGTTAGTGAGGTATGAGGGTGTGCATGAGGTAAGAGGGTGTGCATTGAGGGAGTGCAAGAGGTAATGGGTAATTGGAATGTGGGCGTGAGGGCGTAAGGGGCGGCTTTCGCTCCGCATTATTATTCAGATACCTTGGTATATCCGGACACCTATTTAAGTACATAGTTTTAAGAAAGAAAAGTAGACTTTTTGTGTGATTTTCAAACACTGTGTTCTTTCCCCTTTCTAAAGTTTTTTTTGTGCTAATGCTGCTGCTCCGAGGGGTTTGCTTACACTTTTGTGAGTTGTAAGGGTGTACGGTGTAATTAACTTTTAGAGACAAAAAGCTGTCCAAAACATTCAAATATCATTAAAAGTTTTCCAATTACAATTCTCTAGCCCAGCTCTCAAAAGTAAAATCAATTAGGTAGGAGATTCATACATTCTCAATGGTGAATTTAACGGTTATGGTCCATCAAATATTCAATATTCAGTAGTACAATTGATGGTTCCCCTGTTTCAATACATTGCTGCAGTAAAGTATCTGTTCTGTCTCACCTAAGTTATGCGACACTCCATTTATAACAATTTCTTAGGAGATATGAAAGATTTAATTCCAATTCAATCATTTTTTGAAAAACTACATTGCTGTTTTGAAAATCACCAATAATTTCTCACTTGAAGTTTACTACCACCCAACGAATTTTAATATTTTTCTCACCAAATATGTATTTGAATTTTCGCTTAGTCAAAAATGATAAAATGGCATTTGTAGAAATTTATTTTTGTTCGTAACATTGTCAAATGAGATTTTTTGAGTCATTTTAACACACTGTGAGAAACCCAAAATTAGACTCTCCAAAAAATAGTGCATGCAAGCAATTAAAAGTGAGAACATTGAAATAGAGTGGCTAATAATAGAGTCCTTTAAGACAATTAGAAAAGTTTCAATTGCATTTTCTCAAACTCCTCCTGAAATATTCAGATCTGAAAAAAATGAGGACATTGAATTTCTCTGATTACAGCCTTTCTAGATTTATTTCTCTCTACACGTCATTTCCAGGATTTTACTCGAGGAAGAAGAAGAAGCGTGTGCAAAGCACAAAAAAGCAAAACTTTTTCATCACAGTTCACAGCAGAGCAGTGATACGTAACTTTTTTTCGTCAGAAAAAAAAGTATTCGAAAGTGTAGCAACTTTTGATGTTTCCTTGCTTTGCCCTTCAAAGCTATCACTTTTGCATAATTTACAGGATAAGCAAGAGAAAGGAAACTTGGACGCGCTCCGTTGGAGTATCGAAGGTGAGGTCAGGTTTTTTTTTGTATGCATTAATATGTATTGCAACAAGTGGAATACACTAAAATGTCTTCTTTTTTTCAAAGTGCTTTTTCTTTCCTTCCTGTCAGACATGTAAGGGGACACATGGCATGGAATGCATTTTTCTCGTTTAAAGTTGTAAACCCATCATAAACACGAGGCCATTTACAGCGTTTTACTTATTCATAAGTTTGAATATTGTAAAAGAAAAATAGTTGAAAATATTACACTGAGACCTCGATATAGTCAAGGTTTATTTGTGGGTTGACTATATCGAGGTCTTGGTGCATTCAAATGAGACCTAATTAGTGATTTTCAAACACTGTGTTGCATTGGAAAACAAAATATCACCGAGTCTCTCTCTCGAGTCTCCACTTCTGGGAAAAGCTCTGCAGTAATGAAAAGTAGTATAAAACCGGCAATTATGTATTGTTATGCAAGGAGAGGAGAGGCTTCGTGGTGGGACTTTGTCCTTTACTCCTTTCACTCTATTTGCTCAGCACACTCCGTTATTTATGTGTACTTACGGCGTCTTAGTCATAGTAGGAGTAGTACGCTAATCAAGTTTCACGACGACAAATGGCCTCCCTACTGTTTCAAGCAAAAACAACATGGTGGGCAAGAGTGAAAATAAAAAGCCAGGTGTCCCACATTTATGTTGATAACATCTAAAAAGTCCAGGAAAGACCGAAAGTAGTCCTAGGCTCACCTCGTAGAACTTTGTTTATGAGAAACAGGCAGATAAAGAACCGCGCGTCCAACGAGATAGATGTACGGTTATGTGTTGCAATAGGTTTTTATGAAAGTAATTTAGCTGTAAAACAAGACAGAAAGTAAAAGTTAACCCTGCAGGGTTAGTAGGGTGACTATAGACTATAGAGAGGCAGCAATGAGGGCTTACCAGGTTTGTCCACCAGAGGGTCTTTGGTCGGTCCACGAGTAGGTAGCTCGGTGTTGCTTCGCAACCTCGCTAGCTTCACTCGAAAAAATTGTGAATTCAATGTCGAGTCTGCAGCTTAAGGTAAAAAGCTCAAGTCACCCTACAAGTATAGCATACTTCTTTGCACAAGATGATAAGGTCATTAAGTGAGAGTGTAATGAGGAGTGTCAATGTTAGTCCGATGCATGATGGTCCCCTCGACCACACTTTTGTTTGGGTTTTCTGGTCAAGAGTCAACATTTATGTGGAGTGCGTCATTTCGCACGCAATATCCTCTTGCTTGCTGCCTTCTTCTACTGTTTTCCACCACAACTATTTTTTCTATGTTCTTCTGCTACTGAAAATCGTACCGCTACAATACTCGTGGAGACATTTTTGTTGCCACAGTCGTTCCCTAAATCCTTTCCAGATCCCTTGGAGAAAAAAAGAATTTTTACTTTGCTTCCCACACCCACATCCAAAGCTCTCACTTTTACACTGGAACACACATAGGGGAAATGAAAGCTTTATTAGAACAGGGGACAGCAGCGATCGTTTGTAAAGGGGCTTTTCAATCATACACCACTGTGCCACCAAAGCCCACCATTCAAAGTTTCAAAGCTCTCTTCTGATCCTAGGAGAAGACGTCTCCTCGTCTGTCTCATGCTTTTAATCCTACCAGTATAATCCTATTGTCAATATAAGCTTACTTTCGTCGTCTAACCGAAAAATGAATCAAAAGGAGGCGTTTTTTGATGTTTTATTTTTCCAGCTTTTACAAAATAACACAATGTTTGAAAATCACCAACAAATATCTCGTTTTACAATGTACATAAGTAGTTAATTTTCAAAACTAAAAATGTTTGAATTTTCGCGCCAACATTATGTACACTACATTGGAATCTACAAATGAGACATTTTTGGCGATTTTTCAAACACTGTGTGAATATTGTCTAGGCGCCAAACAGTAAAGGCACACGACACCTTTTCAGATACCAATATTTCACCTTGTTGGTATCAATTTTTGGTCAGCAGGACAAAAAAATGTCCAATAGTGCCAAGTGGCCACAAATTGGTCATGCATAGGCTTAACAAGGAAGTAAGAAATCCGATTGTCGTGTTACAACTGATTGTCTCATGACAACTTTTTTTTCCGTCTTCTTTTCAGATACTTTGGCAGGAGATAGCAGCAGAAGAGACGAAGAAGGCGAAGATGAGCTTAGAGGACTTTAGCCTAGTTGTGAAAGCAGTTTTTCATGTTCTGTCTGTATAAGTTGCTTTTGGGGAGCACAAAATAGGGCGTCTGTACTGTAGACATGAGAGGTTGGCAGACACTTTGGCAGTCAAGTAAGACTTCTTTGGTACTTCTCAAATCCAGTGTTTTATTTTTGTCTGCAAGACTCTTATGATGTTTAGAGTTCTTTAGATGGAACATCCAAGCTCCATGTGTCATTTCCACCCTAGCAGACACCAGAGCACCAAAAATGACGTGAGAAAGGTAATTTGCGTCTCCCCCCAAACACTTTCTAGGCCTCTTTCTTCGAGAACTCAAATGCAGTTTCAAGAGTTTCACAACAACAAATTAAGCTAAAAAAATGCATTAGGATTTTGGCCCCACTCAAAAATGCAGCAGCTTTTGTATTACTATGACTTGCTTAGCAGCAGCCCAAGTTTTTCAAATGTTCCATTTTCAAAAAAATATGTGTGTGGGAGACATGCGTGCGTACATCAAAGTAGACAAAAGGTTGTTTTCCCTTCAAAATGTTCTGTTTTTCGTATATGGAGAGAGAAAAGTTTTCCCTTTCCCATGCAAGAATGAGGATACTAAAATATGGCAGCATAATATGAGTACTACACAAAGAAATACATCTGAAAAAGTTTGGTAGACAATTTTCTTGCGTAAAAAGCAAATCAAAAGCTCAAGACTGCTAAATTACATGCCCCATACATCACTTTGGATATACATGAAATGTATCGATTCAATGTAATACACAGTGTATTATACAATACACAAGGCAAGAAGTAAAGTATTCCTTACTATATTTTCGCATTGCATTCGCACATGACATACATAAGGAGTTGATAAAAGGCCCACTATAAATTACTGCTCTCTCTCTGTTGTAGTATATGCAGAAGGGGGAGTGGTTCTACTTTTCTTTTTTCTTTTCCTTTCCTCTTCTGACATGATGATTTATCAAAGTCAATTTTCCAATAGGTGTTCTTTAGAAAATACAATTAGAGGCCATTTCCAATACTTGAAAGAAAGACCAGCCAATAATAAGTTTCAAATTAAAGTTTGCAAAATAGAAAAAAATAGAAAAAAATGCGCGGGCACCATTACTACATTAGCAATAAAAATTATTTTTTCTTTGGGGCAAATATGTTGGAGGCTAAATTGAAATCTAGGCCTAAAATGGGCCTTGAAATTCCATCATCGGAATTGGGGTTGTCTTGTGGAATAAGCAACAAAACTGGCTCCAGAAGGCAATTGACTCCAGACATGGGTTCAATAGTTCCATCTGAGGTCACATCAAGGCAGGGTTTCAAATCTTCAGAGTCCAATTTTTGCAAATCTAATGGAGAAGTGATGATTTCTGTCTCATCCAAACAATTGACACCTGGGATTTTTTCCTTCATTTCAGAGCAGGATTTGATCAAAACTGGCTCCAAAATTGGAACCCTCTGGAAAAAAAGAGGAGGGGTGGAGGGAGTGGTCAAAGGAGTCAAATTATCGCCTGTTCTGTCAGATTCTTCTAGGCTGAAAAAGTCCTCAGGGTCAAAATCTGGAAGTTCATTGATATCAATTTGAAAATCCTCGCTAAGGTACTCTGGAGGGTCGACTAGTTCATTAGATTTTCTTGGCAGATCCAAGGGATTTTCTGGAGTGGGGTAATTGTAGCCTTCTGGAGTTGTGGTAGGAGTTGAAGGTGTTGTTGAGACTTTAGGGGGTAAAGTCAAGGGATTTTTGGGGGTAGAATAATCGTACCCTTCAGTATCAGGACAAGGAAGATTGCAAGTGACACCAGGTTCCAATGAGTCATATTCAGCAGGAGATTCAGGACAGTCTGGTAGCTGTTTACAATTAACCTCTGGAATTCCAACCTCTGGAATTTCAACAGTCCTAATGTCAATATCGTCTTTACATAACTTTGGACAGGGTGGTAATTCTGTAGTAGTAGTAGTGGTAGATGTCGTTGTAGTAGGGGTTGTAGATGTCTTAGGAGGAAGGGTAAAAGGAGTCTCAGGAGTAGCATAATTGTATCCATCAGGGCAAGCGTTAATATGACAAGTTGTCCCAGGAATATCATCGGCTGTCAATTCGTCAGGACAAAGTGGGATTTCTTGGCAATTTTGCCCCTCTGAAATCTTGACATTGTCAGTGTCACAATTCAAAGGACAAGGAGGTAGCTTTGGTGGTGGGACAGGTGTTGTGGTAATTTGGGGAGGTAAAGTCAAAGGATTTTCAGGAGTAGAATAATTGTATCCTAGATCTTCTGATGGGCATGGCACTTGACAAGTCTTTCCAGGCACGTCCTTTACATTGTCCGGATTATCTGGGCAAGGTTCCAATTCCCGACAGGTTTGGCCTGGGATTTCCATAGCTCTAATATTGATGACATCTTCGTTACAGTCTAGTGGACAAGGAGGAAGTTCTTTTGTGGGTGGTTTTGTTGTAGTTTTGATCCTGGGTGGCAAAGTCAAAGGGTTTTTAGGCACAGGATAACTGTACCCTCCTTTCTTCTCCATTGGTCTTTGGATTGACAAGGCCAAAAGACTCATCAAAACCTAACAAAAACCAAAGTTACATTTGTTTCTTTGTAAAATAGCTCATCAACAAAGTTGCTTTCTATATCCTAAGAAAGTTTCAAGCTGCTTTGCATTTGCATATCTCTACTTTATTACAGTCTACCCTAATGAATGATGAATGTTGTGCCAGTCTAGCACACCACAAAAAAGTTTCAAGCAGAGCTATATCACTTTTTGTGGCCAAATACAGAACATATTTGCAATTTCCTTTTCATTCACAGAATTTTCAAGCTATCATATTCTCAAATGATCTCAGTTGCTTGAAGTTTACAGTGGGGTAAATATCTTTTCATTAGGAGGTACTCATCTTACTCATATAATGAAAAGATATTTGTCCCACTGTACATTTATAGTCTAAGTGTTTGGTCTAGTTAATAATTGCAATTTTCTAACCTTGAGAAGGAGTTGAGTAGTCTCTTTAGAAAGCAGTATTATTATACTTTGGTCTACTAGCATGTTTGGGACCAATAAGGCTCTGGCCCTAATAGATGTTGCTTTATTTCCTCGTCATCACATAATTTTTCATCTTAATGCGGTAAATGCACAACTTCTACTGCTACCGTACCAGCTCACTTAAGGCAAAATCTCCCCTTTTTTTCTTGCCTTTGTGCATCTGCCAAATTGTACTGGCAATTTGACCGTAACGCTTTATATTGCAACCACAAAAGTCCTTGGAGACTCTGTTGGCCTTCCTGCTTGCTTGAAGGCCTGGAAAGACCCAAAAATGGAGCCAAAAGTGCCACACCAGGAACTCAATTAAGAAGCCTTGCGTGCTTTTGAAATCTAAACAGTGAATCTCTCTCTGTTTCAGGCTTCCTGTCACGTCACCTTTTAGTTTGCCCTCAAAAACATTCCCAAGATAAAATTGGAAATGTTTGTACTTACTGAAATGGTTGAAAAATTCAACATTGTTGTTGCTACTGGCTCGCCTTCTTCAAGCTCGAGCCTCAATCAACGACTGTTGCGACTTCAGACAACTTCAGAGCATCCTTGAGCATCATCATCAACGATAAATGCACGCCTAAAAAATCACACACGCCTAACACTTTGATTTAATGACTAGCACCACTACCACCGGTAAAGTCAAGCATTTCCGCAATTTCCTCCTCTATCTTGCCGCCAGTTGACCGAAGGTCAATGCATCAAGATGAACTCATTGTCCAGTCACGAGACAATTTGAATTTTTGAGTAGCATGAACAGTGAACACCCTAATTAGTTAGAATTTAGTTTTTATGAACACCCTATTAGATAGGACTAAAGAATTTTTAAGTCACAATATCAAGGTCTCAGTGTACATACTTAGGAAAAAGATGAGTAGAACCATTATCATATCTTTTTCTGAAAAGGTTGGAGTTAAAGGAAATCCTGATGTCCTCTAAGAATTGCTGCACCAAAGCAAAGTCTACTTGATTATCTAGCATGTTAAATTCATTACTTGCCAAAAAGTTTACCATGCCGGTAGTGGTCTATCTTCTCGTCGCATTGAAACAACTTTAGAGAAAAAGTTTCGATTTTTTTGTGCTCCTTAAGCACTCCTGAAATCCTAACAAACCGTGGACATTAAAGCCAGCAAATAAAAGTTTGTTTTAGAAGCCAATTTTGAACCATTTCGTGTTGGAAACGAGCAACGACGGTGGGAAAAATGATTTGGCCAAATTCAAAAGTTGAATACATTATGAAAAGTGAATGGTTTAAACAAAGGAATAATGGAATGGACTATGCAGTTGCAGACAACAACGAGTTCTCACAATGACGTACTCGACGATGGTTGTGGACGATGGTTGAGGACGCTACACGGACAAGAGGTCAAGTGTCAAGGTACAGAACCACTTCAGAACCAGCAACGAGACATCATAAAAAGTGTGTTACTAAAATGTTGCCAAAGGATCATAAAACCATTCCTGTGCTATTTGCAGAACTTCTTCTTCTCATTACATTTTATTACATCTTTTTTGTAGGAAAAACACAAAGAGACTTTGATAGATTTTTGCGGAAATTCCGTCACAAACAAAGTGCTCAATGCAATTGGGGCCTATCCTTCAATCTAATAATGACTTCAAATGAGCCTCAGCGAAGGAATTTAGAGCAAGCGAGACGGTTTGACAGCAGTGTAATTATTTGCCTTAAATCAATCACTATAATCGGTAGACGACTATGGCTTTGACACGAATACAAGGCCAAGGTAAATCAGGCGTTGCCAAGCACAAAATCAGAATAATAATAACAACACTTTGATTATTGGCCTTTGACAAGCAACCAAAAAATGCCTCTGTTGTCTGTAAGGCCTAATTCTAGCTCCAATAGGGTGAGTCGATTTTTTTCAGATCAAGCTGATGACTTGACACAATTTGCAAAATTGGCTAAATCGAAAAATTATTTTTATAAATATTGTTCAGTAAACAGAAAAACATAATTTTAGGTCGGGAGCTTTGACTGTAAAAATCAAGTCACCCTATTAGCTAGGTCTGATACTCTAGCGGCAGCTAGCAAAGTAGTAGTGCAAAAACATGAAATAAAGCACTACTTTTCCTAGCTCGTCGTGCACTAATTTTCGGTAAGTGTGTGGCATTTTGCATTGCATCAGCAGAACAGCAGCACGAGGCAAATAATTTGCATCAATGCATAAAGGAAGATCATTTTTCTAACAGCAAAGCATTTGGCATTTTGTTACAGAAGATCACCTCCTAGAGGAAGAAGAAGGACGCGACCACTCATCTTTTCAAAAGCCAGGAGGACTTCAGAATATTTCATTCTTCTTTTTTTTGCAGCTTTGGATGGCGTATCAAGATGAGCCACTCCTTGTTGACTGACCAACAGGCATGGCATTCACATTTGACTGCGTTGATCCCTAATTGATAGGGTGAGTCGATTTTTCTAGACACTTCCCCTCATTGGACCATCACATTACAAACAGGCACAGTGTTTATAAATCAATTAAAAATGTCTAATTTTTGATGATTTTCGAACCGTAAGTATCAGGTATGGTCCATACTCCATGGTCTGTAAAAATCGACTCACCCTACAACAATTGTTTTTAGCTGACATTTCAAGCAGTTGGAATAAAGGTAGGGTCCAACCACTAAAAGCCCTTTTATTTTCTTACACTTTTGATGATGAAAATAGAAATGGTGCAGCAGTAGAAATAGCTAGGATGACGGTATGAAAGGATTTTCCATGGATAAACATCTTGTTGGATGCAATATCCTCTAGGCCTTCTTTTTTCTCTGCATCTTTTGCTCTCTGCTCTGCTGCCCAAAGAGAATCCGTTACGATACACCCGTTTGATTGTCTCTGTTCTCCTGTGTTTATTTAGAAACCACAAAATTCACATGGTTTGAAATCGTCAAAAATGTCTCATTTTGCATCATTTGCGAGTGAAGCGAGCTAATTCTATTTTTGTATCCATAACAGCAAGCCAATGTAAAGGCAGTTCATCCGCCATCATCTCTTGCATTCAAATTAATGTTTTTGAATTTGAATATACTAAGCTCGCTTCGCTCGCAAGATTTAAAATTGAGACTTTTTTGAGCGATTTTCAAACACTGTGAAAATGGACCATTTAGTTTGATGATACAACCAATTTAGAATCCTTTTCAAAAAGCCAACCAACGATTTTCTTTTGTATCCATTTGTTTGAAGGAAATGGAACTCGACAGCAGTGTAAAGTGTAAAACCAACTCGCGCGGCGAAGGGCGAAGCGATTGAATTTGTCCTCCATTTGGAATCGTTTAGCCCACATTTTGTCTCTCCTATTCTTTTTCGGTCCCCCTTACAGAAGTCCCTTCTATACACTCCGTTCTTTTGACATGAAGGGGGGTCCGAAGGGAGGTAAAGGGGGAAAAAGAAAGCGTATTACATCAAAGTGGAGCTGCCACCAAAGATTGTGATAGGGGTTAATGGCCGAAAGAAAATAGTTTCTGGAAAAAAGCGTGAAAATGGTTAACATCAAAAAGTTTTGTGGTTTAGGGTAGGGATTGATATTTCTTACAGGGAAGTAATGTTTTGGTAAAAACTTCCCCCTCCCCCTCTTTCAAATCCAATTTGAAGTGCGATGCTATTTTAATGCAGGAATGAAAATGGAATTTCCATAAAACGAAAACTACGCGAAAAGAAGGGAAAGTAAAGACACACTGTGACTTTAGTGTGACAAGAGAGAATAGGCCTATTTAAAGTTATGACAAGGATTGCATGATTTTTCACAAATTTCTACTAGGTATACAACTACTGTTTGAGGATATTATACAAAGTGGCGGTGCGAGAAGTAGTAAAAGTTGTTTGTGAGACTTCAGCTTTCATTTCCACTCGTGCGCTTTTATTCTACTGCCAAAATAGAGAAAAAAAATCTGAATGGACCGAACATCAGATATATTTATGCTTGAAAAAATGCTATTCCATGGTCTATGATTTTTGGGCCTTAAATATGGCGAAAAAGTAGCCTTAATGCCAAAATGAGTGTTAGAAACGAAAAAAGTCGATGCATTTTTGATCAAATATAAAGATCAAGTAGGTGATTAAAATTGAGATGTTGATTTTTTTAGCACAAAATAATTCAGGCTAGATACAAATAGAAGAAAAAGGGGGAAGTGAGAGGCAGTTTGCAAAAACTGGCCTGGGCAAGCGAGAGAGGAAGAAGCGTTGCATTTTGATGCATCAAATTGGTCTAACAATAGTGTCGATGATCGAAGGATTTTTTAGAAGAAAAAAAATGTCTGCTTTGAATTTTCACGCAAAATTTCAGGTAAAATTCGTAGAGTATACATTGTAAATCAGGAAAAATGGTTCTAAAATAATGCCCCTTCTAAGAGCACTTCACCGAAACGAAAACACTTTGTCAAAAAAAACCTTTAAAAAACCCTAAAACTGAGGCGTAAAATGAATAAGTCTCTTAGGAAGTGAATCATTAAATCGAATCTTGTAAAAATGATTTTTCGTCGAACTTTGTGTCACCAGAAAAATATGTAGGTATTTTTTTCTATTAAGGCACGAAGTACTAATTATTATTGTAGTCCTCTTGCTTCTACAAAGGCAGTCGTCTATTGACTGACAAGTCTGTTTAGTGACATTTTTTGGAGACATTTTTCTGCATTAAACACAAAAAGAAGAAGTACTTGTCATAACAGATGCCTTCCAGCGCAACTTCTCATGTTGCAAAAACTACAATAAAAAAGGCATAATTTTTTTTGCGACAAGGTATTTCATTGTTGCCTTTAATAAAAATGGTCAAAAATCGTACAGACCCAAAATATGAATGGAAATTCAATAATAAGAACGATAAAAATCCGATTTACATGTCGACTTATTCAATTATGAACAAATGTGTGGGAATTTGACGTCAAGGATAATTTGATTTTTGACACCCTTATTTCCTTCGGCTCAAGTCATCTACGGTCGGAAAACTTTTTTTGGAATTTTTCACCCAATTTTTTCATTCAACATAATTTGAGCAAAGTGAGCTAAGCTTATTTCCCAATCAAAGATCATTTTTGGCGCGAAAATTTCAAACAAAATAATTTTGTTTTTTGTTTTTCGAAAACGATTTCCAATTATAGATGACTTCAGCCACATTTCTGCCCTAAATGTAGAATATTGATATCAAAATCACTCAGCTGACTGACTGACAAGTTTTCATTATTTTTTGCGTGCTTTAGAATTCTTTTGTTTTATGCTTGAGTTCAGCTTCCTTCCTATCGCTGCAGAAGTATTTATAGCATGGCACGCATCAGAGTCATTAAAGGTACATCATCCGTAGACAGTCCAATTTTCGCTCTCTAGCTTTAGATGAATACTTTTCAAAGCTCACATTTGCAGTTGATGCTTCGTCCTTTTCAAGGTTGCAATGCACTATAAAATGTCGTCGAAACCGGTGCTCTGCTGCAGAAGAGATGAATTATGACCTCTGCTGCTGCTTCGAATTAAAATACCATGTAGGTGTCCGGATTTACAAAGGTATCCGGATCATAAAGCGGAGTGAGTGTCCTTTCGTAAAATCCACACCTTCATCTTCAAACCCCTCACGCCCCAACACCCATCACACCCACACCTAACCCCATCACGCCACCACCTTCACGCCACCACCCTCACACTCCACCCATCACACCCACACCCAGACCCACCCATCACGCCCCACCCCTCATGCCCACCCACACCCATCTACCTCTTTGCGGCCCTCCCCACGAACCCAACCCTCATTCCAATTCCATTAGGGGCAGATTTTAAGTCAGAATTTTTTAAACGCTTCGCTCGGTCGACCCTTCGGACCTCCCCAGCTTCGCTTTAAAAGACAAAAGGCAAAGTCGAAAAAAAGTGTTGGGCAACGTAAACGCATTTTTAATTTGGTATTTTTGTACTGCTGCTGCTGCTGTTGCTGACATAACACGACACAAAGAAAACTTTTTTTGTGCCTTCTTTACTTCTTCTTTTTCACATGCGACATCAGCAACTAGATTTCACGCATAACTGCATTTTTCAATTTCATGCTAAGACCCAAGGAAATAGCTTTTATGATCAATAATATTCAAACGACCAAAAACCTATTGGTCAAGAATACTGAATAGGTTCACTGCCTTTTTCTTACCATTCAAAGTCTGGACTCATAAAAGCATAAAAAATCTGTCAAATCAAATTAGCAGCAGTCACAGCTTTGTTCTTTTGAAATTTGAGTTGTGGCAACAATGGTCAAAATGACTCAAAATTCCCACCAATTTTTCAAAGAAGCTTCTTGCAAGAAAGGGGGTTACGGATGGCAGATTTTGTAGAATTTTGCTCAATAAAAACCGTGATTATTTCCATGCCTAATCAGCGTTCTCCTCCCTCTCTGCCAAGTAATAGGCGCAATAGGCCTTCATAATAAAATGTAAACAAACGGAAATGAGAACCTAATTTTCTAGATTAAGATCTCTTCATTCAATACGTAAGCGCAAAACTTGTTGATATTATTATCATTTCTTCATTACCATTCTCCGAATTGAAAAAACGAGCTCTTTACACAGTGGTCGAAAATGACCAAAAATATCGCATTTGAATTTTCACGACAAAAGTAATATTTTTTCTTCTTTAAAGCTAATTTTGGAAATATTTGAATTTTCGCGCCAAAAAATCTCACAAAAATGTACAAATGAAGATTGAAGAATCTAATGTGAATTTGCAAAATGAGACTTTTCGAGTGATTTTCAAACACCTGCCTTTCGTTCTTCATTCAACTCGTCGTGCCTACTGATTAGTCCGGCCAGAAATGCATTGGGAAAAGACAACTGAAGTGTCAACAAAATGCCATTTTTTGTTTGAATTGCACACATCCCCCACCTTCTTCTTTTCTGCTTGTCTATCCCCTTTTAATCGAGGAGTAATCCTCAAAAGAGCTTCCTTTGCATAAAAATCTTCTTTATTAAAATGAAGGAGCCTCTGAAATCCTCCTTTTGATTATTATGACTTATTGTCCAAATCTGCAGAAAATGGTGAGAATGACTCGCCTCTGGCTACTCTGGGAGCGCACAAAAATGGTACTAGGGTAGACACATTGGGACAAAATTACATTTTCGGTCAATAAATTCAATTTTGAAAAAACATTTCTTTGAAAATTATCGACAAAATTGGCTTAATTTAGCTTGAATTTCAAACTGAGTTTTATGACAAAAAGTTGTGTTTTGCCCCAGTGTGAGTGTGTTGTTTCGGCTTGCATGTAAAATAATAACAACGCTACTACGTGCTACACGTGAAAAACTTCATCGAGTTTTTTCATCAGTGGCGTGTTGAATCAGTCGATCATCGTGAACAGAGCTACTCATAAGTAGTTGGTTCACTGTGTATTAGCAAAAAACATGCATCTCGTTCTACCCCTGCTATGTCTCTTGGGTTCCACTGTCAATGCATTCTATGTCGGGGGTAAGTCTGCAGTGTAGTGTAACACCTATCAATCAACCAAATTGAAAGCAATCCAAATTCCAAATTGTTCCCCTCTGTTTAAAGCACAGTGTTTGAAAATAATAGAAATAGTCTCATTTGAATTTTCATTCTAAAAATATTTCTTCTGTTTGGACAAAATGATCCAATTAAACAACTTTTATGTGTCCATTTTTACAAGCCATCATAAATGCAGTGTCACCACCAGTGATCCTTCAATTTCATTTTTCAAGAATAGGTCAACCAGAGTTACCAGAATTTCTATTTTCTAATCTGTCAACCCGATAACAAAAACGCCATTTTTATTGTTCGAAGAAATATTTGATAGTTTTTCCAAGCCTGTGTCTAGAGTGGATGTCTTTTCCCCTGATGAATGATAATTCAATTCATTTACTTCCATTTACTCCAGGTTTTCTGGCTAAAAGGGAATTCTCGTAATTTGAAAGCGGTGTTTAGACACGGCTGGTAAAATACCCCCAGGTAGAGTTGAAATGAAAAGTAGCAGACAAGTAAACAGAAGAGGAGGAGGATGCTTGGCAGAGACACCATTGCGAAAGCTATTAGGATTTATTTTGGCTAAGGATAATGTACTAGCACGCAAAGTGCGTAAAGTGTGAAAATCTAATCTATCAGAAAGCTAGGAAGCGACTTTAGTTTCCGTTTCCCGTCTGATATGATATACGATCTTGTTATACATCACAGTGTTTGAAAATCACCCAAAAATGTCTCATTTTTGTAACATTTCTATTGGTGGACCACTAAACATAGGAAGCAAATTATTTTTACACCATCTGTGAGTTTTATGAGAGACAGAATGCATCATTTCTTATGACAAAAAGGTGAGGAAGAAAATGGCTTCTTTCCTTCCGGAAAAAAGGATTGAGATGCCGCTTTTCCTACTCTATAAAAAGCAGTTTTCCGCCTGACAGGCCTCCCTCTAGCTTCCTTGCCTTTGCTACTGCAGCAGTAACAGTAGTAAAGGGCTTCAATCAGAAAAAGGGATTCTGAAATTGACATGCGAAAATGCACTCAGTTCAATTTCTTCTCGCTGCTGCTGAGCGCAAACACTGATACTGATACAGTTCTACTCTAAGTTCAATGGTGCGGATGAAAATTCCCCCTATCTAGTATGTGTAACAGGCTTTATGCCTAGCTTAATCTGTATCGAAAATTAGGAAATGTATCGCTTACGTATTTTGATACATACAGTGCAAATGCAGATTGTATCGGGTACACATTATTACGATAAGCGGTCATTTCAATGTAGGCACGATTACAACAATGTACTAAAGTATTCTCCGACAGCAAAAAGTAGGCAAAAAGCCTGTATTTCGCTCCAAACCGAATTCATTCCCACTTTAGAGCAAATAAGAACACGCTTGCAACACTTTCAAGTTACCTTTTACCAAACAAGCCGAACACTTCATTTTGACCTACTTTTTGCTGCTTCGAAAGAGACTAGCTTACATATCAGGACATTTCCGAAGCAACCGGAATACATTCGTCTTATTTAACGTCATCTCTCTCTATCAAGCAACCCCACCAGCACCACCGCGTGCCGCTACTAAAAGCCAATAAAAAGTGCATATTTCCGGCCTATTGACAAGATGACAAAGGCATTTAAAACCAAATATTTCACGCTTGCTTCAGAAAGGCCTTGCAAATGCAACCATTTTTTCTCCGCTGTCTTTCTAAATATCCAAGATTTTTTTTAAATCTTTCGTTTTTACCTAATTTACAGTAGCCCTCCTTTTCCACACTGTTTGAAAATACACCCAAAAAGTCTCATTTATGTATGCGAGCAAAGCGTGCTACGTTTGTTACACTACTCGCAATGCGTCGCCTTCGGCGACTTTTGCGAGGCCTCCGGCGGTATATTTAAAACCACTGTGATGCTAAAGCTATTGAAACTGTGAATGAAGTTGGTGCCAAGATGGTTTTTTCTCATTCCAGGGCGTGGAGTAGGCAATGAAATCTTGGATTGCTCCCATGGATCTGCCTTCCTTCCCAGTCCCTACGACTGTCACAGTTTCTACCGATGCTTCGCTCCCAACGCTGTACCCGTCAAAATGAGCTGCGGCTTTCTCATGTACAATCCCATTTTAAATCATTGCGATTGGCCTTCCAACACCATTCGGGTGCGAGAAGAATGTGGAACCTCTAATGGTTATTTTGGAAACAATTCGGAAGCTGAAGCTGAAACTCGGGAAGTTGAAGCCACAACTGCCAAACCAAAGGAGGTGGCGACAACCCCTAAGGAGCCTCGCATTATTGCCGAACCGGATTTTGTTGCGGGTGCTCCAGTTGTCTTCTACGTTAATAAAAAGACGGAAAACAAACCTCCAAGATTGAGTCAAGGGTAAACATTGTCTTAAAATGCATTTTGGGATGAACTTTTTTCATGTAAAACTTTTGATAGAACTTAGTTATGCAATCTTAATAATACATGCGTTTTTAGGGAAAATACTAAATTAATTTTGATATTTGCACTACAAACGGAATAAAATACATCAAAAACGTATTTATTCTGTTTGTAATGCTAATTCTTCATATATTTGAATTCTCGCGAGCTTAAAATTATTACCAACGTTGCAGATTCTATTTTAATGTAAAACTTGCAAAATCGTCGCCTTCGGCGACTAATTGAGAGGTCTCAGGCAGTCCCTGGTCTGGGGAATTTCAAACACTGCTGTATTAGGTACAACATCTGTAATTCTGTATCCAAAGCAGAGGTATCTAAATGCAATGAAATTCGTATGGTTTCTCCTTGCAAAGAAAGCATAGAAGCCGCTATTTCTTCACTAACGAAGCCCCTTTCTAAAATTGGAAAGCACTACACCATACTATTATGTACTTTAAACTTCTTTTTTGTTCATATAGCGAATTTTTGTGTTGTTGCAGCAGAACGAAAAAGGATGCAGATCGTGTACCCTCACTCTTCGAAATCATTTTGGATCCCGAGGGAGAATTACAAGAAGAAGAAAAAGAGCCCACTCTATTCGATATTGTGTTGAGACCTGAGAAATTCATTAGTCAAAGTGCAGAAGAGAGGGAGGCAGAGGAAGAAGATGATGAGCCTGAAAAACGCTTGCCAAACCCCAGCGATTTTAACCAATTTCGATACGAGTTTACTACTTCATCAACTACCACCACCACCCAACCAAGGTGTTTAAAACGAGGGCACGCCAAGCCAATTTCAAACTTTTCAATCCCCTCCCTACCCTCTCTTGCTGCTCAGTAAAAATCACTGGGGTAGAACTTTTTAGAACAATTTTGGGTAGTTGATATTGCACTGTAGGGTGACCGGGGTGTCAACTATCAACGTTTTTCCCTATCCATTTTGAATCCCAAACTCAAAATCATAAAACTATGTAGGTGTCCGAATTTACTAAGGTGTCCGGATAATAAAGTGGAGCGAGCGCCCTTACCGTTCACCGAATCACCAATCTCCACCCCCTCACGCCCAACACCCCTTCACCCACGTCCACGCCCACACACCCCTTCACCCACGCCCACACCCACCTAACCCTGACAGCCCCTTTTCCCAACATCCACCTATTGCCCACGTCCCCAATACTCACATACATCTACCCTACACACACCCCAACCCCGACAACCCTTTCTCCAAAAGGGAAGGTTAAACGATGGAGGCTGATACCCTAGTCGCCCTTGCACTGTGATTTGCTTATTAGACAAAGGGGGTTTCTATACGAAGCAGCAAAGTTCACAGGAATTTTTCGAGTGCACTTTACCCTACTTCAAGACTCTTTCTCTGTCTTTTTCCTTCTGTACTTAAAAGTAAGCTACAGAGTACATACTCTCCATTTACAAATTACTACATACCACATTACAGTACATCCACTTCCTTTGATGAATTCTGTTTACTCAACATTCATTCTTTCTTCAAAATTGTAGTGTCTAATTAGTTTTAAACACCTTCCAGTACAACAACAACAAAACCAACAGCAACATCGACTACAACAACCGAACAATTTCCAAACTTTCCTATGAACGATGTAGAAGTCTTTGACAGAGATAACTTTACTATTACGACGACTACTACAACGACATCTACGAGCACTCCAGAACTGCTAAATCAAGCAGATCGACAAATGTTCTTACGTAAGCTAGAACTCGGTCTCATCACAACGACAACAACCCAGTCTACTACAACAACGCCATCTACCACCACAACTGCAAAGCTTACAACTAAAAGTAATACAACCAAGAGGCCTAACTACAAATACAGTCGTCCGACGTATTTCTTCAGTGCCCCAACTTTTGGGCCACCCTGTTATTGCCCCTGTTTGACCTCGGCCTCCTACGGCTCCCAAAAATACGATCCTTTTGAGGAGCAAAAGCTTTTGTTTGACCTGGAAAGAGCTCGCGGCTACAGTACAGAAGATCCTTTGACAACTACACAAGGAATGACAGAAGAAGAAATGACCACAATCACCCCAGATACTTTCAGATACATTCAAGAGGAAGGGGACTCCATTTTGCTGGAAGATCAGACTGAATTTACCACCACTATGACAACTCCACATGGTAGAAGTCTCAACTACACTAATCTTGAAAGTCTGGCGGCGGCGGAAAGTCAAGAAGAAGTATCTACGTATTATCCGATACAAAATGAAGATGAAGAGCCCATTACGGACTTGCCATTAGAGCCAATTAAGCCTCGCTTCTTTCAGGTATGTAGACTACTAACTTCTACCGTAGTAATGTAATGTATTTTGATAATACTGATAGTGTAAGCTGCAATCCTTTATAAAAAGTTTCATTGAACAAGATTTTTCTTTCACTGAGAGTAGAGGCCTCAGGCTCAGAGTTTGCCAAACCAATTTCACTTCTTTGCAAAAAATGTGAAAAAATGGCCAAAGGTCTAGACAAGATCTAGTATCTGCAATAGCTTAGCACTCGCAGCCGCCACTTTCCTTTTATCTTTGTTGTCATGAATAAATAAAATGTTGCCTCCTCTTTTCAAACAATTTTCTCCTTTTTTAAAAAGGCTTTCGAATTTGTGGAAATTGCTCGAAAACTAGGTGAACAGGAGCCAGAAGAAGAAGGAACAGAAAATACAAATGAAGTGGAACCTAGTGAATCCATTACCCAATGTATCGGAGAATTTCTGGGATGTCTAGAAAAGAGCGGAGACAAATTGTCAACCAGGGCTAAAAAGTGCTACCAGCTTTTCCAAGATTGCAGTGGCTCCGTCATCCTGATTCCAGACGTGTGAACAACAACAACAAAAAAATGTATTTTGCTACAATACCGAAATTGACCACCAAAACAGAAATATCATCTTTTTTTAGTTTTTAGATGTAATAAATCTCTCATGGTCAAGTATCCACATTTGTACAATCAAACAATGGACGGAAAGTCAAACATCAGATCCTACATCTCTAAGACTCCTCCAATAAAGATTATTGAGTTTTCGTCCATTGTTTTCAGTATATGTAGTATGTACCCAAAGACGAATTGAATCTGAGGATACATACTACAGTACATCACAGTATTTGAAATTTCCACGAAATGTCTCGGAAATCCCTTAAAAAATTCCGAAAATTTGTCATGGATTAGCTGCCCAATTTTTTTGCGAGAGAAGCGAATAACCGCCGCGCCGGAAGTCCCTTTTAAAACAAGTTCTTGTAAAATGAGACTTTTTTGAGTTATTTTTAAACCACTGTGAACAAGAACAGACCTTGGCCGAGAAAATTGTCGACGGTCGAAATGCCAATGCGATTTACAACTTTGATATCTATACACTGCGAGACATGCGAACTTTCAGAAGAAGAAATAGGAGAGCAGCAGCAGAGGTGGTCTGTGTTGTATCTCTTCGTGATGGAAAAGCTTACTGAGCCAAAACATGCAAGGAATCACCAGACTGTAAAGTTAGCGAAGAACCAGAGAAGAAGAAGAAGAAAAGGGAAAAAGGATGCGAAAACAACATAGTAATTTGATTAACCCTTGAAGTCTGGACTGAAAGCCAAAAACTTAAGATTATTCTAGAAATTGAGGCCTAGCCACAGTGTAAGAAAATCATTGAAAAATGTCTCATATCATTTTGAATTTTCGTGCCAAAATGGTATGAATAGTAAATGCAGTTCTACTTTATACTTGTGATGCAAAAATTCAAATCACTCCGATTGTTGTCAAAATGAGACTTTCTGAGTGATTTTCAAACACTCTGTAGTCTAAGGGTCATTCAAAGCTGTAAAAAGTTGACAACATATTCCATTTAGAGGGTCTTGTTAACCCTTGTTGAAGCAACATCTGCATACATTGAGCAGAGAGGTCTTATACGGTAATCACAAACTTTTTTTTTGCTTCTCTCTTCTCGTCTTGAAATCAAGTCTCCCTTGGGAAATTCTCAGTTGCGCATCAGAAGAGTCTGACAAAAAAAAGGGAACGAGTTGAGGCAGTTGTGTATTCTGGATCACTTCCAGCCTGAGTTGAATTTTAGTCGAGTCAATTGGAGCTCTGCTAGGCTGGTCACGAGCCAAAATGGTAAAGGAGACCAGCAGACCACCACCAACCATTTATTGAGTATTGGTTCTTGCTTTTTCGAAAGCAACTCTACTCTAGTCTCTCTCCTCCCAACACTTGAAAAGAATTTATGAGGAAGGCCTTGTCAGGCCAGAAAATCAGCAACCTTGAAAACAAAACTCAGGATTCTCTGGCATTCTATATTTCATGAGTTGCACAGTGGTTGAAATCCATTCGAAAAAGTCTCATTTTTCATTATTGACTATAGTAAATCAGGTTTCCAGTCGTCACTCCATAACCTCACTTGAAATGAGATAGTTTGGGGATTTCTAAACACTGTGTTTCTTAGTTCATGAATGGGTCCCCCACGTAATTCCAGACTTTTGATGCTGCTAAAGAAGGATTTCCTTTGACTCTTGATTAGGAAACCAATTTGATTACTGTAATCCTGCACCGGTTTACTAACAGACTCTTGAGTAACATATTTCTTCCCAAAGCAAATTTTTGATCGCGATTTGCTTATTGAAAAAAGTGAAGGATGGTTGCGTGATGTAAGAAATCTTGTTGCGCGTCATCAAACCTAGAAAATGACGCATCAATTCATCTCAAATGCAGAAAGGTCAAAATTTCGGGCTTGACAGCGTGGCTGAGTGGATAGAGCGCTGTTTTTGAAGTTTTACATTTATCGCGGCCTTAGAAAACTAAAACCTTAAAAACTAATTTTTTTCAAGGCCATTTTCGGCCTTTGTTCCTTACAGTTAAGGTATATCGAACTCCAGATATTAAAAGAAAACATCAATACAGGAAGACAGGTAATTTTCACACTACTATAGAACTCTCTTTCTAAAGGTTGATTGTTATCGAAGCCTCTCGGCCACAAAAGGGTTGTGCTCTACTCTGCCTTTTTTTGCGCGCTGGCGCTACATGGAACTTCAAAATTGCCAATATTTTCTGCAGCAGCAACAGAAACAACCATTTCAGAGCTTTGAAACAGCTTTGGTTGTTTATTGATCCAACGCCTTTGAGAGATCCACTGCTTTCTAGAAATTCAAGAGGCCTGAAAGAAGAAGAAGGCTCAGAAATAATCGATTATAATCCTTTAACGCTTAGGAGCTTCAGCTCCAAAGGTCAAAGAACATCGGTCACAGTGTTTGGAAATAGCCCAAAAAGTATCATTTTAGTACAACATTTTCAGTGTCCCAACAACGTTAGCGTAGCTCCTTTTTGTTGGGTCGGCAATTATTGAAGCTCGCTTCGCTCGCAATGTTGTAAAATGAGACTTTTTGAGGTGACTTTCAAACATTGTGAAGATCCTTGGTAGCAAATACTAGCGAATCGTTGCTCCAATAATCCCATAATCTTAGATAGTTAGTGATACCTCTAAAGCTGGAGTTAGCAATCGTGATGTCATTCACTGCGGTAAAAGTTCTATTTCTTCCCAAAAGTCCCCCCAAAGTCGACTTGCAAATGAAGCCGGTGAGGATGCAGTATATGCCCATTCCGTGACATGAAGTCCAACTTTTACGAGTCGAGCAGCTTTCGGAAAATGCGTCGTCTTTGAGTTTCAGTTGCAAATGAAGTTTTTTTCTTAAGGCCTCCTTTAGGTGGCCTTCAAGAAGGTCCTTTCAGTGGTCAATTCTTCAAAAATTCAAGTCAAATTTGACGTTCAAGTGCAACGCAATGACGCAAAACTACTTTTTGAAAGAATTTTTTCAGGTGGCAACTACTGCAAATGTCTTGGTGAGTGATAGCTGCCATGAAAGTCAGCAATTTGCAATACCTTTTTCAGTAGATATACCAAAGCAAGCATAGAGAGAAGAAGAAGCAAATATTGGTCTTTTCCCGTTTAGATTTCCTGGCCTTCCTTGGTTTTTTTCTGGAAATCCGACGAAGTTCTAGGTCGTCTTGCTTGCCGTCTTGGATAGCTCCTACATATTTCACTCGCCAGCCATAGATTATCAAAGTTTGAAAAAACACAAAAAAGTCTCAATATGAAAAAAAATTCGATTCGTTTCCTTGGCACTTCGCGCTTTTGAGCGTTTTGAAACATTTTTTTTGAGGGACTTTTTGGTCGACTTTCACTGCAATGTGATTTTCTAGGTCAAAGATCAAGAATTCGTCAAAGATAAATACAGACATAGAAAGAAATGATTGCATAAGAAGCTTGAGGCCATTCGCGACATCTAGCGACAACGCAATCAAAAAAGTATTCTAATAGAAAAACTTTTTGCGCGCGCGTTGTGATGGTTTTTCCAGACAAGCAGAAATTGTTACATACTTTTGCAATTTGTATGCTCGGCATGCTGAAATAAATGGGTGGACAAATGACAACTGCAGAAAAGTCACTGGCTGCCTCCTGCCTGCTTGAGACTTGAGTAGTACTTGTGGTGCGCGCGCGCGAGCAGAGAAAATTGATCTGGAAGTGAATTTTGCCAGTTTCTGGGGGGTTTCTGTTAGAGAAATGGAACAAGAATTGACCTAAAGCTAAAAGAATGAGTGCAGTTGTATGAAAACAAAAAGTCTTTTGAAGTCTTTGATGGACCTTTTATTCAGGTCATTTTTTGCTCACAAGTATTGCGCGCCTCTTCACAATGGCTAAAAATTGCGGCAAAAATGTCTCATCAACTCCGAATTGTCATGTCAAAATTGTGGCGTGAAAAGGGGGCATCAGGTTTTAAATATCCAGTATGGCCGCTAGATGGCGGTAATTTTTACTACATATAGACTCACAAGTTGTCAAATGACTGAGATGAGACTTTTTTAGTTATTTTCAATCACTGTGAGCTCGGATAATAGCAAAGTACAGCATCATCATCACATTTTCTGCAAAAGAGCTGGAGAACAAAAAATGACCTTGGATTTCATTCTTTGCCAATCTACGAAAGGAACGAAGAAAGTTGAAATGAAGAATGCTTCTTTGAAGGCTTTCCAAATGACGAATTTAGTGCAATAGCAAAGGGGTCCCGCGCTGGCTCTCGGTTTTGCGCGGATCTGCACAAATCCTCCAATGAATTCTGAGTTTGAAATGAAGCAAGGCCAGATTTCCTTCCAACTTTTTCTCTTATGAAAAAATACCTGCTGACTGATCCATGTCGTCCCTTCTTCTCTTTAAAGTGAACAGCCCAGTAGTCCTTCTAACAATCTTTTTGCTCAATGGCCATTCAAGATTGGATAGCAAAAGGGGGCAAATCTGCTGCCCTCTCTTTCTGTTAAAGCGAGTAACACGGATCATCACAGTGTTTGAAAAGGAATCCAAAAAGTCTCCTTTTTCAACAATTGCGAGCGAAGCGAGCTAAGTTTATTTTCAAAAA
>LT727894.1:817101-837526 GCA_900157175.1 Oithona nana
GACAAAGTGTCTTCAACATGAGGTCAAAAGGAGAAGGAGAAGGTGGATACACTGTTTACTTTAAGAATATCAGAGTTGAAGATCCAAGACCTACTAATCAGCAATTCAAAATATTCATGGAAAGTCTTGAACCTTATGGTCCTAATAGTAAACGCGGACCTGGAGATTTACATGGTATCATTTTTGAAAACATAACCATTGTAGCACCCAGTGTGTTAGATGAACCTGATATCCTTTGGGGTTCAGAGGAGGCTATGATTTATGGACTTCAGTTTTACAATGTAAAGATTGGGAATGAAAGGGTTGAAGGCATTGACCATTTTTTGCATAACGAATATGTTTTTGATAATAAACCTCCATTTTAAAAGGGGTAATATGTCATCAATGTCATCAAGTTTAGTAATTGTAACGACCGTTATAGCTGTAAGGGTGCATCCCGTAGCTATAGTAGTTGTTCATGTTGTTGCGCATGTTGTACATGTTGTTACGATATCCAACCCATCTGTTGTTGTTGTAGGTAGAGTATCCAGAATATCCAGAATATCTGTTGTAAGCCTCAGCAGCGGCCTCAGCCTCAGTAGTGGCCTCAGCGTCCCTCTCCCAGAATCTGCTTTGTAAAAGTTACGAGAAGGCATACCGTAGTATCCACTGTATAGTAAGCCTCAGCATTGGTCTCAGGCTCAGCCACGACGACGGTGGCGAAAGCGAGAGCTACGAGCAACTAGAAAATCAATGTGTTTATTGCAAAAAGTACAGTAGTGAGGTTGGGTGAATTTCACATAATTGTATGATTCACGGATCCGGATTCATGTATCAAGTACTCTGTGACCCTTAGATAAGTCATGATAAAAACCCAAGATTTTATAGTTTTGTAACCTCCCAGAGTTAATGATGTCACCTCAACTTTTTGTTTTATTAACTGCTGTTTTTGTTTCAAAAACTGCAAAAGCAACCAATCTAAATGTATATGATCCAGTGCCAGGATTAAGTCTCCTTTTTCAACAATTGCGAGCGAAGCGAGCTAAGTTTATTTTCAAAAATTACATTTTTACCCCTGTTTATTGGGTCGGCAAATTACGTAGCTCGCTTCGCTCACAATGTTGTAAAATGAGACATTTTTGGATGATTTTCAAACACTGTGATGTGGGCCTAAAAAAGACCGTCCCGGTTTGAGAAGAAAACGTTCGTTCGGAGAAGGAGCTCATATTGGAGCTCTTTTTCGCCTCCTACAATCTCCAAAATAAATGAAATTATTACATAGCAGTATTATCTGTATTTTGGGGTGTATGGAACTTTTACAGATGCATTTCCTAACAGGGAAATAAATGTAAGTTACCCCAAAATCAACCATTATTGCGGTAGCACTGGTTATGGTTGACAGTTGGTTTGCTTTGAGGAGGAAAGAGGCACAAAAATTGCCAAAAACTTTCTAGACGAAAATGCAAGGGAGGGAAGTCAACATTGTGCTTAATGAAGAACAAACGAATCATTGCAAAAACCACTACTCAACACAGTACTTTTGCTACTTTTGTCACTCGTTTATTGCAAATCAATTAAAGTTAGTGAATTAACGAGTCGAGAGCTGAGATAATGAAGTAAATCAAGCACAATTTCAAATATTTTTTTTACGAGGAAAACTCTATTGGAAACACACTGGGAAGCAAGTGGGAACGTATTTCTTAGAAAACTGTCACCAACTAATCATCTCTCAAGGTAAACGAATGTTGCATTGCACTATTCTGATAATCAGCTTTTGTTTTTTGTCCGAAGAAGAAGCTTCGCGCATAAAAAGTTTGCAAGGTTTGTGTTTGCTAAAAAGTGCGTTAGCATGTTTTCAACAGACCTTTTTTTCAAAGATGATAACTTTCGTTTTTGAAAACAAACGTGATTTATTGCAAAAAGTGCAGCAGTGAGGTTGGGTGAATTTCAGACAATCGTTGCGTTTTACGACTTATGGATCCGGATTCTTATATAAAAGCACTCTGTGACCCTTAGATATAGATAAGTCGTGTTACATATAATTAGATTAAAGATTACGTTGTGAACGTTTTGTGACTTCCCAGAGTTTAAAATGTCACCAAAACTTCTTGTTTTATTAGCTGCTGCTTTTATTTCAAAAACTGCAAAAGCAACCAATCTAAATGTATATGATCCAGTGCCAGGATTAGACCCATCTCCATACTATGACATAAGAGTCAGGGAAAAAGGAAAGGATCATTGGATCAAAACATTTCCCATGATAACAGAATGCACTGATGCCAAGCATTGTACTAGTCATAAAGTCATTGCTGATCATTTGAAAAATTGGAGTAACACTTATATCAACATTGAAATGAGAGATGGAGTTGACATCGAATTTAAAATCACAATGTTGTTTGGAAATGAAACCATATCAAAAGCTGTTGTTCATCCAAATGCTGCTGCCCAAGATTGTAATTGGGAAGATGGAAATGCTTATGTGACAATCAACAAACCTGGACTATTTGCTGTTGATATCAATGGTCAAATGGATGACCAAGATACAGGAAAAATGCCCAAAACAAGGCAAACCTATGATGGTCCACCAATACATACAGTGACCATATTTGCTAATCCATTCATTGATGACAAACCTTCCTTGAAAGATGATGGAGTCTATAAAGTCATTCCAGGACAAGTGCCCCCCAGCATAGGCGAATGGCATACTCTCTATTTTCTTCCAGGTCAACATGATCTGGGAATTTCATTTCCTCTTCATTGCAACAAGTCATACTACATCCCTGGTGATGCTGTTGTCTATGCTACATTGAATAACGGTAGGGATTTCAAAGATGGTCACCACATTCATATCTTTGGCCATGGGACTCTTTCTGGAGAAAAGTATCCCCATCCTCAGGATGAGATTCCTCCATTAGACAAGGACCAATATTGGACATATAGTCCGATTGTGATAAAATGGGCATACAATGTAAAAATTGAAGGAATCACAATTATAAATTCAGCTTATCATTCCGTCCAGACTGATGCTCTGTATGATCCAAGCAATCCAACTGATATCAAATGGATCAAAGTATTTACTTGGAGACCTAATGGAGATGGCATTGGTTTACATGACAATGGTCTGGTTGAAGACTGCTTTGTCAGGACCCAAGATGACTCATTCTATGTAACTGGCAGAGCCATGAGAAGAAATGTAATTTGGAATGACAGTAATGGTTCAGCCTGGGTCTTCAATCATATTGGTCAACCTGCTATGAACACACATGATGTTGAAATTGAAGATTGCACTGTGATTTATTCTAGAGCACATTGGAACAATGGACCTGGAGCAAGTGTCTTCAACATGAGGTCAAAAGGAGAAGGAGAAGGTGGATACACTGTTTACTTTAAGAATATCAGAGTTGAAGATCCAAGACCTACTAATCAGCAATTCAAAATATTCATGGAAAGTCTTGAACCTTATGGTCCTAATAGTAAACGCGGACCTGGAGATTTACATGGTATCATTTTTGAAAACATAACCATTGTAGCACCCAGTGTGTTAGATGAACCTGATATCCTTTGGGGTTCAGAGGAGGCTATGATTTATGGACTTCAGTTTTACAATGTCAAGATTGGGAATGAAAGGGTTGAAGGCATTGAGCATTTCTTGCATAACGAATATGTTTTTGATAATAAACCTTTCAAGTAAAGTGGCAACAATTTTTCAAGGACTTACTTAGGGATTATCCAATGATGCTCTTTTGCTTTGCGTGCAAGTGGGTATTACCTTCTAATAATGGATAAGTAAGCAGCTGTAAGTAGTTGAAACGCAATTAGTTGCTTACGTCTTCTTGTGGCATTTGCAATGCTTTGACTCAACATGGGTTCATTTCTCGGATTGGTCATTGCTGCCACTGTAGTGATTGGTAGCATTAATTGCTACCTTCCAGTGAATTACAATCCGGGCGAAGAAACCAAGAAACCAACTCCACTTGTAAGTTGATCTGCGTGGCCTTTTGATTTTAGTACTAGATTTTTTGGTTTCAAGATCAAGGTTGAACGTGGACCATTCAAGTTTGACCTATGGCGTCTGGTTCCACCAGGACTCCGATTGATGTATGGCCATCCGACATATTCCGAGTGGGATCCTCGAGGATACCGATCCTTCCGAAAATTGATTCCGACCAAGGACCTGGTCAGTAATCTCTATGAGTTCCATAGGTTTGGTACCTTTAAGCGAAAAGTCAAAATGGATGACTTTAGCTTGAAGGAGCTCTTGGATACTAACCGATTGTATTGAAAAGTGCTGTCTGTAAAATCATTTTAAAAGTATTTGTATTTCCCAATTTTGTGCATACTATTCAAAAACTATTGAGTCGTTCATGGAAATAAATCATACTGCAAGTCTGCAACATTTTTAAGTTTTCCTTTTTACTCTATGGACCAGAAAATTAAGTATCGCTCGCTCCGCCTTATTATCTGGATACCTTAGTAAATCCGGATACCTATATTGATGTTTCGCTTCTCGTGATATGTCAAAAACAAGGTAACGATTTCAAAGCAAGATGTTTGACAAGCATAATGCAAAAGCAGTTTGACCTTCTTCATCCCTGGCAATGATGTCGGTTTTCTCTTCTTCAATTAAGTGTAAGGTAGCCTCATAAAAATCAAACATAGATCAAATCCTTTTCAGATCACCTCCAAAAAAAAAGGATCTAGATCTTAGATCTAGATCAAGATCCTTGAATTGAACATCGAACCGGTCTGCTTTCATAAGTGCTATATTCGTAATTAAAAATTAAAGCCAAATAAAAACAAAAGGCGTTCCTTTACCCCGGCGCCCTCGTCTACCTGCTAGCACGGCCAATTCAGCCAGACCCGGCAGCGATTGGTGCTGCTAGCCTGGGACGAGAATTCTGGCGTAAAGGGAAGTTGTATGAATTGCGCTTTAGATTTTTTAGCGACTTTCTAATTTCTATTGTTTTTTATGAAATTGTACAATGCTGTTTTGTGTAAAACTGTTAGGATGATTTAGAATGAATTCTAGAAACTGAAATCGTCTAATTTTATGAATGAGAAATTTCCCGCTTCCATTTCAAATATCCGCATTCCTAAAGAAAAAAAATCCGTGAAAAAAGGAGGAAATAATACCAGCGCGTTACCTGAAAAAAGAAAGTAACCTTAAGAAAATGACTTCTCTTTTGATGTAAGGTGCATCAAGATCAGACGAACGGTAGAAAACAAAAGGTACTAAACTACTTTATTTAGGGCATTCTTGTAATGATAAAATTAGTATCTTATTACAATTGCTAAATAATTTACAACAAATATTAACATTTTATCCAGAAAATTACTTTTTCAAAAATATTTAAGGCCAGAAAAGTTTAATTTTTCACAACTTTTTTCGAATTAGTCATGAACTTTATGGATTCGACACATTTTTTCGATCATGCAAAAACATCCTAAATGTCCTTCGAAAATTTCTGCCCACAAAAATCTTATCAAAATCTTTGAATATCTTTAACATCTGTGACTTACATTCCATTCCAAACGTAGAATTCAAAGCTTGAAATACTAAGACAAATTATGAAACCAGACTGAAGACATTTCAAATGCGTCAAAATGTGAAAATATCAGTGCGAAATTTTTATGGCGCCCATGATTCGAAATTTGAAGTAACAGGTATTACTAAGGGCTGAGCCTGCCCCAACCCATTAAATAAAGAGACCTTGAGTTGTTTTGTCGCAAAATGAGACTCAAAAAGAAAATTGTTTAAAAAAGAACTCGTCGTCAAGTCAAATGGCCAATACCAGGTAAGACAAAATAATTTTTCAATTTCTTGGAAATTGGACTTTTAATCTTTGCCAAAGTGATTTTTGACCTCTTTGCAATGTCGTCAATTTATCTTTTCGAAATTTTTTTTTTTGTTAATTTACTTGTTTTTTCATCTGTGAAAAATCGGCTTCTTTTGAAATTGACTGGATTTCAGACACGTATTGAGTCATTTTGAGTCATGGAAAAGACAAATAAACTATTGAAACTTCCTGCAAAAGTCCTTGAAAATCAAATGAAAACAAACTTTGTTTTACTCGTGAAATTAACTTGTCATCAGTGCTACTGGGGTCGAATACGCAATCAAATTGACGAATTTTCTTTCAAACTTGTTTTTACAGTAAAACCATGGCAACGGTGATCGACGATGACCGCAAAAAGCGGTTACGCGAAATCGAGATCCGGATTCAAGATCCGCGATCTATCATCAACGTTGACTGCCTCATCGATGCCGTCCAAAATATCATGAGTGACTGTGATCATCCTGCCATTAGAAAAATCAAAAATATCGACGCTTTTGTATCCAGATGTAAGTTGACGAGAAAAATTACCCCAAAAAATTGCTTATGAATTTGCCCAATTTTTTTGACAGATGGCAACGTGTGTGATGGTCTGAACGCTTTACGCATGAGGGCGACAGACTTCAACTTGATCAAAGTCATTGGTCGCGGTGCTTTTGGTGAGGTCCAGCTAGTCCGACATAGGTCCACTAAAAAAGTCTACGCTATGAAATTACTTAGCAAATACGAAATGGTAAGACCCCCAAAAATCGTTGAAATCACCCATAATTTTGGTTCAATATGTAAATATTTTTCTTCAATATTTGGAATGAATATCCAAATAGTTTTGACTATTTTTGGCGCGAAAATTCAAATATTGTAATGTTTCAGATCAAACGGAGCGACAGCGCGTTTTTCTGGGAAGAACGCGATATTATGGCGCATGCCAACTCCGAATGGATCGTCCAACTCCATTATGCCTTCCAAGACAACAAGTACTTGTACATGGTCATGGATTTCATGCCGGGCGGCGACTTGGTCAACCTCATGTCCAACTATGACGTACCCGAAGATTGGGCAAGGTTCTACATCGCTGAGGTCGTTTTGGCCTTGCAAACCATTCATTCTATGGGCTTCATTCATAGGTTTGTTTACATTTGTTTACTTTTTATTTATATTTGTTTACAATTTGTTCCTTTGCCTTTTTAGGGACGTCAAACCCGATAATATGTTGTTAGACGCTTACGGACACCTCAAATTGGCCGACTTTGGTACCTGCATGAAAATGGACTCTGACGGCCTCGTCAGGTCCGAGACGGCCGTCGGCACGCCCGACTACATCTCCCCCGAGGTCTTGCGGTCACAAGGCGGCGAGGGCGAGTATGGGCGCGAGTGCGATTGGTGGTCTGTCGGTGTTGTTTTATACGAAATGTTATTCGGCGAAACTCCATTTTACGCGGAATCTTTGGTTGGAACTTATGGAAAAATCATGGATCACAAAAATGCCTTGGAGTTCCCTGAAGATGTACAAATCAGCAAATCTGCCGAAAATATCATAAGAGCATTTTTAACTGATAGGTAAGAAGCATTTTCGACACTTTTTATTGATAAAATTGCCAAAATCTACACAACACAAAAGCGGTTTTTGAAAGCTTGCCAAAATCGCTTTTCAATTTTCAGTTGGCAAATATTAATTTTCCCCTGGGGAAAAAAATCGTGTATCACAAGCCTTTTGCAAAGGTTCAAAATTGGATTTGTATTAACGTATTTTACACTTTTTGCAGGACAACTCGGTTAGGTAACAACGGTGTTCAAGAAGTCCAAACGCATCGATTTTTCAAGAACGACCAATGGGATTTCAATAATATTCGCGAATGTCCGCCGCCAATTGTTTGCGAATTGGCAGGAGATGACGATACGCGGAACTTCGACGACGTGGAAAATGACACGCCGACCGAAGATTTTCCCACTCCCAAGGCTTTTGCGGGAAATCATTTACCTTTCGTGGGTTTTACTTACTCGAAAGATTACCAACTTTTGTCTGGTGGAAATGCGGTTGATAAACCTCCTCCTTTACCGGGACGGGTAAGATTTGTTTACTTTTCTAGGAAATGAGCGCGCGCCTTGAGTGCACGCCTTTTTTTCAGCGCACGCTTTCTTGAGCGCACGCCTAATTTTCTGTTTTTTAATTTCAGTTACAAAGATCCTCCATGACCAATCATGTTAGCTCCGGTGACACAGCAGTGCTCAACGATCAGCTGACTCGCGAGCGCGAGCGCAACGATGACCTGAGCAACCGGCTTGCCAAATCCATGAACGAGTTAACCGAAGCCAACAGTCGTGAAAACGAATTGCGATCTGTCATCAGCAAAAAAGACAAAGAAATCGCCTTGTCCAAGCATGAGCTGAAGGAATCCCAACGTCGCAGTGAACAAGAACAAGATTCCCGGCGGAAAGCGGATTTGGAGCGCTCGGAAATGCGCAAAAAATTGGAAGATGAAACGAACCGGCGGACAAAAGAACAAAATAATCATCATGTAGTGTCAGAAAAAATCGCCAATTTGGAGAAGGAAAAACGTGACTTGGCCGACCGGATAAAGAAGGAGTCGGAATTGTTGGAAAAGTACAAGAAATCCAATACTGAATTGTCCGTTCAAAAGGCCTCAGCCGAGAGTTCTTATAGTGATATGACAGAAAAAATGAAAGCTTTGAGTGAAGATCGAAATCTACTTGAAACACAGTTCATTCAGTTACAATCGCATTTACAACAAGAACAAAATCAACGCAACGAAGTCATCGGACACCTAAAAGAGCTGGAAAATCGCTTAGACACGCAAAACCGCGACCTTCTTTCCGTCCAAGACCGCGAGCAACGTTTACTACGCGAAAACGCCGACTTGTCCTCGCAAAAAGCCGAAATTGAAAAAGCCAAGGCCAACTTGGAATCAGAGGCCAGAAGGCTGAATGACCAGCTTATGAGTAACCAGCCCACCCGGTCCTCGTCCTCCGGGGTCACCAACCGAGACGTCAGGGACGACCTCAACAACCGAACAGAGCAGGTCAAAGGCCTCGAGGCCAAACTGTCCGATGAGAAGGCCCAAAGGCTGCGAGCGGAGGCCAGCATCCAGGACAAGGAGCGGGAGTTGGCCATGGTGGCCGTGGACGTCAAGCAGTTGCAGTACAAGTTGGACAGGATGGACGCGGAGTTGCGGCAGGAGGGCGACAAGTGCCGTGGAGCTTTAGCCTCGGTGGAGAGGCTGAAAGAGGAAAAATCGCTTTTGCAGTCGGAAATGAGTGTTCAAGCCTCCGAGGTCACTTTGATGAAAACCAACGAAAAACGCGTACTAAGAGACTTATCAGATTACCGTGAGAGGACCAAAAGTCTTGAGGAAGAGTTGCATAAGGTCAAGGCCGCGAGGTCCGTTGATGACCTCCAACGTAAAGAACTTGAAGAACAGTTGGAGGCTGAACAGTACTTTACCACGTTGTACAAGACTCAGGTCCGTGAATTGACGGATGAAGTTGACGAGGCCAAGGAAAAGACTCAAGAGTTGGAAAATGAGAAGAAGTCTTTGATTGAACAAATGAAGATCATTGCTACCCAAGCTGAAACGGAGGCCATGGAAAGGCGAGTTATTGAACGTGACCTCACAGATTTGGAGAGGGAGAAAATGATGTTGGATCTGGAATTGGAAGAAAGTCGGAGCAAAAATAAGGTGGCTTTGCGGAATTTGGAAATGCAGTACCAAACATCAAAGGTAATTTTTTTGGCAATTTTTGATGATTTCTTTTTTGTCTTAATTTCCGATTTTTTCTCTTCAGGATACCGAATCTGATTTATTACAACGCTTGGATATGCTTTCAAAAGACAACGATGAATTATTTAACAAAGTCAAATCACTTGAACTCGAATTGGACGAGAAAGAAAACAAACCTTCAGGTAAAGGAAGAAGATTGATTTTTCTATTCAATTTCAAATTAATCCATTTTGTTAACTCTTCACAGATGATGTCAATCAATTGGAAATGGAAAAATTGAAGAAATCATTACAAACCGAAAAAATGTTGAAACAACAGGCGGTCAACAAATTGGCAGAAATTATGAACCGAAAGGTAATTCAGATTATTCATTTTTCTTAGTGCAATTAATCAATTAATTTTAATTTTAGGATAATATGAGCCGCAAAGACAAGAAGGCAGAAATCAAAGCCTCATCTGCCGAACTGCGTAAGAAAGAAAAAGAAAATCGAAGATTACAACAGGTAATTAACCAATTAATTAAATGCTAAATTAGTCAATTAATTATAATTTTGTTTCAGGAATTAACGACAGAAAAAGAAAAGTTCAATCAAATGGTGGCCAAATACCAAAAAGATTTGCAAGATTTACAGGTAAATTAATTACAATTAATCAGTTAATTTAGGGCGCCAAATTTTTGGGTAAAAGTCACTTTTTTGAGGAGAAAAGTGAAAATTCAAAACGTTGGCAAATATTAGACCGCAGAAGAGGCTAATTAATCAAGAAATTAGCGAGAGCCGGGACTATTTGACTTGTGTCACAAAAGAAGACTCGAGTTTATTAACCGTGCTCACAATTTCCATTTCAGGCTACGTTGTATGAAGAATCGCAGTCTCGTTTGAAAATGTCAATGGAGTTGGACACTAAAGAGTCAGAATTGGAAACTATTCAACTCAAGTTGGCCCATATCAATTTAGACACTGCCAGCTTGAGTTCCGGAACCGGAGATTTCAATGAACTAGTCCACCATGAAGAAACTTCACTTGAAGGTAAACAAAACTTTTCATCTTTATTTACTTTTTGTTTACATTTTTGTTTGTCTTTTTCAGGTTGGTTACAAATCCCTTCAAAGCAAAATATTCGTCGTCACGGTTGGAAAAAGTTGTACGTGATTGTTTCTTCCAAGAAAATCATTTTCTTCCATTCAGAAACAGAGCGACAAAATGCAGATCCAACACTAATTCTTGATCTAAAGTAAGTCTTCTAACAAAGTATTTGCAATTAATTTTCATTAATTGTTTTGCTTACTTTTGCTTACAGCAAAGTATTCCATGTGCGGTCAGTTACCCAAGGTGATGTCATTCGCGCAGAAGCCAAAGATATCCCAAGAATATTCCAGGTAAACAAATTATTTTTGTTTATTTTTTTCATATCTGTTTACATTTGATTACATTTGCTTACGTATTCAGATTTTGTACGCTGGTGAAGGAGAGTCTCGTAAACCCGAAGACAACATCGGCGACGACAGCATCTCCTCCGTCGTCTCCTCCTCCGGCAACGTCGTGATGAACAAGTCGGTCATCGGCTCGGGTAAGATAAAAAATTCGACTTGACAAACAGTCAAACTTCAGTTCCTTTATTATTATCATTTTCCAGGTATGGTCATGAAAGGGCACGAGTTCGTCCAGATCTCATATCACATGCCCGCCTCCTGCGACAGCTGCTCTAAGCCCCTGTGGGCGCCCTTCAGACCCCCACCCGCGTTAGAGTGTAAACGATGCCGGTAAGTTCACAGTGTTTGAAAATCATTGAAAAAGTCTCAGTCTCATTTTTGTTTTCTTTTTAGGGCAAAGTTCCACAAGGATCACTTGGAAACCCAAGGTATCCCACCCTGCAAGGTGAGCTACGACCCCACCACGGCCAAAGACATGCTGTTGATGGCGCCCACGCCCGAGGAACAACAGGTCTGGGTCTCCAGGTTGGCCAAAAAAGTCCAAAAGTCGGGCTTCAAAGCTACCATGGCTGACAATAATGGAACGGCCTCCAAAGAGCCCATGAGGTCGGCCTCGCAGAGGTCAACTGGCGGGCCGCCACCCGCTTATGGCATCAGTCAAAAATCTGCCACCCTGCCCACACAGCAGCCCAAACCATAAAAATCCGAGTGCATTTTTTATAGTAGAGAATCTGGTTTGTTGAGAGATGCGTCAAATGGATTTTGGTCAATTATTTAATGGATTTTCGTCCATTTTTTTAATTGTGCTACCCACTGTTAATTCATTATCAAAAACTAATTTTTGCAAGGTTGAAAAATATTGGAGACAATTTCCAATTTGATTTTGATCCATTTGTTTACTTTTTGGATTTTGATCCAATTTTTGAAAGCAAATTTTTTTGTACCTTTTTGATAAAAAATGAGATACAAGATTGGCTGAAATATTTATTAGCACAATATTAATTTTGGATTAAGGTCCATTATGTACAAGATCAAGATAATTTGACGCATCTCTGTACCATTCAGTGTCTCTAAGCATTTTGTATTGTGCCATGTTTCAAAAAAAGTTGTTTGTTCTCTGTTGCCTTTGTAGCCCAAAAAATTCCAAAACAAGGCTCCAAGATGATCCAGACTCTCTGTGATAAAATGATCAATGACTTGGTACAGTGTATCATTGGACAAGTAAATAATGGACAAAAATACACTGTACTATGGAATGAAAAATTACCCTCCTCCAACCCAATAATTTTTTTCCCTTCTTGCTTCTACTTAATTAAAAATATTTGCGCGCATTTTTCTGATGACCAATAAATAAGATGCTTGATGATTTTTGAATTTTTATTGCCAATTAATTTGAACTTGCATTTTGTTCAGAGGAAGTCCTACATGCAAGATTGGAAAGCAGCATTGCTAGCTTTAGAAGGATCTTTCAAGTAGACATCCACATTGACAGTCAATCCTGAAGCGGGTACTGGATTGGCACCATCCAAATCTCCACAGTAACATTTTCCGGATGTGTAGAAGTAGTAATCACAATCATTGTTGGTTCCGCAAGCCAAATTCTTACAAAGATCCTCTGCCATTGGAACACCAGGTTTGATAAGGTTTGATATGGTGTCTCCAGTAGTTATACAGACGAATTTCTTGTAACCCAACTCAATCGTTACCAGATTGTCTTGCCCATTGTTGTCCNATCCAAATCTCCACAGTAACATTTTCCGGATGTGTAGAAGTAGTAATCACAATCGGGGTTGTTAAAACAAGCCAAATCCCTACAAATATTCTCTGGAAAAAACTGACCAATTTTGAGAATGTACTTAGCAACATTATTGTCTCCAGTAGTTAAACAATTATCCAATTTCTTGTAACCCAACTCAATCGTCACCAGATTGTCTTGCCCATTGTTGTCCTCAACCTTGAAATCAAGTTTGGCTACAAATCCATTTTTGGAAGCTTCAATGGATAAAGTGGTTCCAATCTCATATTCTTTGGCTAAAGTCATTTTGCCATCAGCGCCAGTTTTAGTTGCTTCTTGAACAGAGTCCACTTTGATCGTTGCATCAGCGAGACCAACTTTTTGATCATTTTGAACCATAATCATAACTTTTTTCTGTAAAGTAAAATGTAACATTTCGTAGAAATTGTGATATGTTTCAAAATTACCATTTCCTTTGGGGTAGTTCCGCATGATTTGAAAGCCTCATTTGTAGCTTTAGAAGGATCTTTCAAGTACACATCCACATTACCAGTCAACTCTGAAGCCGGTACTGGATTGGTACCATCCAAATCTCCACAGTAGCATTTTCCGGATGTGTAGAAGTAGTAATCACAATCGGGGTTGCTTAAACAAGCCAAAGTCCTACAAATATCTTCTGTCATTGGAACACCTGGTTTGATGAGATAATTGGCAACACTCTTCTCTCCATCAGTTGAACATGTCTCCAATTTCTTATAACCTAATTCAATTGTAACCAGATTGTCTTGTCCATTGTTGTCCTCAACCTTGAAATCAACTTTAGCCACAAATCCATTTTTGGAAGCCTCAATGGATAAAGTGGTTCCAATTTCGTATTCTTTGGCTAAAGTCAGTTTGCCATCAGCACCAGTCTTAGTTGCTTCTTCAACAGAGTCCACTTTGATGGTTGCATCAGCAAGGCCTGCTTGTTTGTCATCTTGGACCATTATCATAACCTTTCTCTGCAAGGAAAAAAAATGGTATTTTGTCTAAATATATATTTTTTTCTATTCTACCAATTCCTCTGGTTTGTTGAGATTGATAACCACTTGGATGTTACCATTGTCCTTAACCACATGTTGGTTGCTAGTTTTGGTTACAAAACCATCTTTAGCAACTTTCACTTGGATCATTTCACCCAAAAGGTAATCAGGACTGGTTTCAATTACTCCTTTGTCATCAGTTTGACCAATGGTTGCATCATCAATTGTTACAATCATTTCACCCAAAAGGTAATCAGGACTGGTTTCAATTATTCCTTTATCATCAGTTTGACCAATGGTTGCATCATCAATTGTTACATCTGCTCCTTCAATGTTGCCATCTGTACCTTTGACAATAATGGATACTTTGGTGGTAACACCAACCAACACTGCTTCATTCATATCAGGACCAGAAATGGCAAATTGGTTGTGGATCAAAGTCATGATAGGTAATCTTGTTTTGGGACATTTATCAGTTGAAGATTTCAACTTGCATATGGTCACATCATCAGTTCCACTTCTTACCACGACATCTCCAAAAAGCTCTTTGAAATTCTGTGTCAAAACCACTTTGACATCCTTCTTCTCTGGATTCTCAATGATAAAGATGCATTGACTATCTGATTGACCTTTCAATGACAGTTTGTCTGGTGGGTTACCAGCAGGAATGACTTGTCCAGACATATCACACTGTTTCTTGTCATCAGATAAGGTTGATGCATAGGTTTCAGCCTTGCTTTTGAAGAGGGCAGAATCTAAAACGAAATTTCTTTAGGCTTTCAGCTTTGATTGGTGTTACACATTGATGATCTTACCTGCTTTCTTCAACAGTTTGATGGTCATCTTTGGTCCTTCAGGAACACATTCAGGATGGTCATCTTCAGTGAAAGTGGTGTCAGAAAGATGAGCAAGATTGCAAATGTTGTCTTCAACTACAAAAGCATCACAAGATTTGGCACATCCTAGTGCACATTTGAGTGCACATTCATTTTTGATCGATACTGAACTGATGATGCCCTGTTCCTTAGTGTATTCATTTTGCAAACAAGTTGAAAATCTGGTGTCATCTTCAAACAATTCATTGGCTGTTTCATAAGTATCTTGATCTAAAGTGAAAGTTAAGAAGAAATATTGTTTTGAAATCAAAAAAAGAAAAATTACTGTTTTTCAAATGAATGTCATAAGTTCCTTTCAAAGTGTTTCCAGTAATTGGTAGAGGATTGATGACTTGAAAATCTCCACAAAAGCAATTGGGTTGTCCAGGAGCAGAGACAGCATCATCAAAAATGTAAAAATCACAATTTGAGGCTGAATCACATGCAGTTTCACATCCTTCTTTGTTTTCAAAAGGTGCATTTTTCCAGATCACACTTTTGAAATTGATTTGGCTTTCATCAGAAGAACATCCAGGAATTGTTGTAAAGCCAATCGAAGATTTCAATTCAACCACAATCTCACTGCTTTCTCCATCGGTTAAGCCTCTCACTTTGTTGGTCACCAATCCAGTTCTAAATCCATCTTTAGATGCTTCAATGGTGATCACCTCATCAAGCAAGTACTTGATGTCTGATTCCAATTTTCCTTGGTCATCTGTCTTGCCAATGACTTTGTTGTCAACCTTGACATCCACTCCTTGAATTCCATTGCCTGATGCATCTTTTACCACAATTGGTACTTTCTAAGAAAGAAAACTAAAATCAATAAGTTTCTGGGAGTTGAATTGATATTTCATACAATGCTTGTGGTTCCAACAATTAATGCATCTTTCATTTCAATGTCAGCTTCTGCTTGTTCAAAGATGATGGTGATGATTGGCAAGGTGGTAAGACAAGGTTCATCTTGGCAAATGATGACATCATCAGTTCCTGACAGAACTTCAATCTTTCCATTTTGGAATGCTGGTTGGAGAGCAACTTTCATTTCCACTTTGTCAGGATTTTGAATGACAAAAGCACATTTGGTTCCTTTGAGAGTAAGTTTTTCAGACAAACTTGAGGCTTTCAAAAGAGTTCCAGCTTTGTCACATTGCTTGAAAGAATCATCTAAAGTAGCCAAGAATTCTTCTCCCTTGGCCTTGAATACAGCAGCATCTGTAATGTTGGTTATTGAAATCAAATATATTTTGAGTTTCAAGGGAAGTTACATACCAGCTTTTTTCACCAGTTTGGTTTGGATAGGTTGTCCTTGGGGACTGCAAGTTGGTTTTGGATCTGAAAACTTGGTGTCAGTATAGCTGATAAACTTGCATTTGTTGCCTTCCACTTTGTAAGCATCACATGCTTTACCACAACCAATGGCACATTTGACAGAGCATTCTTTTGCTGAAGCTACATCAACTTCAAAAGCATTGGCTTCAATGTACTTGTCTTCAAGACATTGGGAGAATCTGGAGTCAGTCTCAAAAGCCATTTCTGCACAATCCAGAGATTTTTGGGCTAAATTGAGAAGATGATTAGAAATACATTTACAGTTGTTCTCTGATGAAAGTAGGATTACTTTGTTTGAAATTGACCACAAATGGTTTGGTTATTTTGGACACATCAACAGATACTGGATTGGTCTCTTTGAAGTTTCCACAAAAGCAATTCTGTTCAGCATCATTGGTATGAATGAAAAAGTCACAATCCAGATTTTGGCTGCATGCAGTAGTGCAGGTTTCTTTGGTTGCAGTAATTGCTTTGAGGATGTAGCTGAAAACTCCCAAATCTTTTGAATCTGGACTACAATCATTGATTTCTTGAAATTCTAGAAAGAGAAAGGAAGCCTTGGTGATTCTTTTCTTAAGTAACAATTTTGAATAATTACTTGGAACTGGATCGAGGATAATCTTGGCTTCATTGTCCATAGGTTTGATGACATATTCCACTGGATCCATCACTAGGAAACCATCTTTACTTGCTTGTACCTCAATGGTCTCTCCCTGAAGGAAATCTCCGAAGATGACAAGTTTTCCTTCCTTTGTTTGTCCCTTTGGAACAGTATCAGCTTTGACATCTACATCAGACAAAGGCATATCTGTGTCATCCACAACCAAGATAGTGATTTGCACATTCTAAAAAACTTGTAAGATATTGTTTTCAAAAATGATTAAAGCATTTTAACAAACTTTCAATAGAAGTCCAACTTGAACTGCATCTTTCATCTCTGGTGAACCATCTGCTGGTCCTTGTTCATGCTTGATAGAAAAAATTGGCATTTTGACTAAGCAGGGAGGTGTATCAGGTTGGAGTGGTGCAATGAATTGGCAGATGATAACCCCATCAATCCCAGACATAACCTTAACTGTTCCACTTGTCTGAAAACCAGGAAAAAATGTCAGACAAATGAAATAAACTTAAAATGGCAGCCATTGATTACCATTGTTGGAGTGGCAATGACTTTGAGTTCTTTGAGATCTGTATTGTCAAAGACAAAAAAGGTCTCTGAATCTTTCATACCCTTCATTGTCAATTTTTCCAATTCCTTGTCAAATTTCACACCTTTGATATCATCTGGTAACATTTTCAGAGCTTCTCCAGCGTTTTCAACTATAATGAACATCAGTAAAAATGGCAAGGGCTTATTTATTAGTGATAACTTACCAACTTTTTTGATGACCTTTGATGTAAAGACATTTCCGGTCAACAATATGAAAGGCTTTGGTTCTTTGAATGGAATGTCTGTCCTGATAAAGTTACATGTATTGTCTTCAAATACAAAGGTATGACATGTCTTTTTACATGCCAAAGCACATTGCAAAGCACATTCATTTATGTTGGCAGCTTCTTCAGCATAGTTATAAGCTGCCTGATATTGACTCCTGATGGCAATTTCAGTACTTTGGTCATCAACATAGGAGGCAATTGCTGAATCTCTGCTACATTGTTCTGATGTGAAGAAAGTTTTAGATAACATATTATTGCATAGTTTGAATTATTTTTACTGTCTTTAAGCATGATTTTGATGTCTGACTTTAAGTCTTCCAGTTGAGTTGGTTCCAATGGTTTGATGGCTTCAAAGTCTCCAAGATAGCAAACAGAAGATTTATGAATGAAGAATTTGCATTGTTTGACATCTGTGCATTCTTTCATGCAATCAGTTTCAGTCTTAGTTTCCTTGCTGTAGAGGGAACTTTTCCATCCTAGACTTTGATCATCTTCTGTGCAACCTTCAAATGCCTTGTAAGCTAAATTGAGGAAAATAATGAATTAAGGAATTGTGTCTTTTGTTATCTAGATTACCTGGTAGTTTTTCTAGCTTAACATTTACAGTGTATTCCTGTCCATTTTTGTCTTTGATAGTTGCTTCAGTCTTTCCTGGATAGTAACCTTCCAAGGCTCCTTCAACACTTACTTTAGAACCTATGCTGAATGACTCTGTTGATGAAACTGATCCTGCACTGTTGGTCTTGCTAGACAATTCCACATCATTGATTTTGACTGTTACTCCTTCCAAAACATTGCCACCTTCATCCTTCACCACCACTTGAACTTTACACTGAAAAATACTTTCCTTTATCAACATTTTCTGACCTGTAAAGGTGTGAAAACTTTACTGAGGTACTGCGAAGCTCAATTGTCTTCCTGTTAAGAGTTTCATCAGCACTGATGCTCATTTTAAAAGGTTGATTAGACTCATATCCAGATTTTGAAGCTTCAATGGTTACTTCAGTTTTTGCTTTGTAATTGTCTGCTGAGGTGAAACTTCCTTTAGAATCAGTTTTGGTTGAAGCTGTCACCCCATTGACTTTGATTGTTGCATCCTCAATTGCATTGTTACTTTCATCAGTTACCATGACAGTGAATGGAAATGTAGCTTTGTCTAATCAGTAATGAAAGATAACTATCAAATCAATCCACTTAGGAGTCTTTTAAAACTTACATTTTGAGGCAATGATCTGAAAATTACCACCACCCACGCCTGAATCTCTTTCAAAATCAATGTCCAAGTTACAATCCTCTGTATTTGGTTCAAAGTAAACCATCTTGCCATTTGATTTTCCTCCACATGTGCTAAATTCTTCATCACATACTTTGATGGTCAACTTCCCAGTTGTGGTGCTGCAAGTGGTTGATGAAACACCATCTGAAAGCTTGATGTCCTCTAAGATAAAGTACAAAGACAGTGGAGTGTTTGCTGGTACCATTGCTCCAGAGTGACACCTAGACAGAAGTAAATCAAAGATATAAATATTTGGAAAAATACATTTTCTTTTTAAAAAGAGTTACTTGACATCTGATGAAGTGTAGTATGGGGTCCATCCATATGTGAAGTAAAATGTCTTTTCCTTGGACTTCATCATTGAAGAATCAAGTGTGACTCGCTCAGCCGTAGTGCCAGAGGTGACAGAGGTGACACATGTATCCTGCCAAGAACATAAGCAGTATCCACTTAAGGTGGTCATGCTCAAGGTCTTGTCTTCAGTTGACATGTCATCAGGAGGAGAATCAAATTCCACAATTTTGGAGGAAACCAATGTGATGAAAACAATTGATACATAGGACTAAATCAAGAACAAAAGTCATTGAAAGAACTAAATTACACAATGTTTGAAATAACAAGAAAAATGTCCATAGTATTTGTTCAAGTTCTAAATTACTAAGCTTTTTGCGTGAAAATTCAAATATGTTTAATCTTTTAAAAACAAGGCTTGAGATTTTTCAACAGTATGAATTCAGTATGAATTATGTGAATAGTGAAAAGCAGTTACAAGCAAAAGTTTCAAAATATTACTTGTAAGGTCTTCATGGTTAGACAGCTAAAGTCCTAATGCCAACAGAACAGAATGATAAAATACAAGTTGGCAAAACTGCATTTTACGACCAGATGCAATTCAGACGTTGCTGCTACGTTTTTAAATTCTATATTGTAAAGATTCAACACATTGTCTGAAATCGTTTATTGCTTTTGCAATTGGATTGCAGTTAGAAACACATGTTTTACAATAAATGAAAGTGAAAAATCATCAAACTAAAAGCAGTATTTTAGATCATGATATGTTTTCCTGATTTTCATATCATATTTTCACAACTTCAAAAAGTTTCAATTTGTAATTCTGTGGAAATGTTGGCTGCATTGAATTTAAAGATATCTCAAGCTCAATCATTTACTAATAGCATTTCTGTATTTGATTAAGAAAGGTAACAATGTAACAGCAGCTTTTTCAAATTATGCTATCTAGATGTTGCCAATGAAAACTTCCATTTTAACCATCATGGCACACCTCAAAAGAGAAAAGATTGACCTACAAGTTGATCATCAATTAGGCAACACTAGGCGATGATTTTGGTACAAAAAGTGTGTTCCTATTCTTTTTTTTTTGTAGAATCACTATTCACTATTTTAATGTGTTGCCTGGCGTATGTGTTTAATAATTTTTTGGTATTTTCAAGGTTCCAAGTTTCCTTTTAATTGACACAACTGGAACGTGAAACATTGGACTATGCAAACCAAACAACTAAAATCAAACAATGTGGAATCAAAAAGGTGAACCAACTTTATTCTTTAACAATACATATTTGACATCTTTCCCGGAATCCCTTCCTGTCATCCTATGCACTGTGCAGTCACTAAGATGAGGAATTGATACAGCTTTATTTCAAGCTTCAACGTTTTAGGCTACTACCAAAGTTTATGAAAGAGAAAGAATCTTTGATGCTGCTGAATAGATTTTATTGCGTATCTTGATATCACTTTAAAATCTACAT
>LT727894.1:842400-877214 GCA_900157175.1 Oithona nana
TTCCAATGGTGTGCCACATCAGTCAATGAAAATCAATTCATGAAGAAGGGCAAGTGGGGCATTTGTGATTTAAAGCCTAAAGATGAATTGTGATTTTTAATGAATGTAATTTTGATGCTCTATAACAACTGTAGTCACTTCATTATCGATGATTCCCGAGTTTCTTCATCATCTCTAATTTGTTTTATTAAACCTATTAAACGAAGGAGGTCATGACTCATGAACAGGAAATAATTCAAATTAGGTTATCGACACTCAACAGATTTTCTTGCTCGCTTTGCATAACTTTCCAACTTTTGACCAATGATTTTAAGAAGTGAACTAGAACATTTATTAGCTTTTCACAGCCAGTGCAAGTTATAAGCTTTTACAATATGTGCGATTGAAAATTACATGGGGTATCAAAAACGAATCTTTGGAACATATATCAAAACATGATGGTTACTACACTTGTGTAATGTTTCGAGTTTTGGCCACAGAACTTGGCGGTCGCCCACTGTTGACGGATATCAAGGAACCTTGGAGACTATTATTGGCCATACCCAGTGTACCAGATGAGCTGTTATCACTGTTACCACTGGTTTTAGGTACACTCATTTTATTATTGTTCCTTAGATATTCACTTTCGATAGCTGAAGCATCTGGATGGTAATCTACTGCTCCGGATTGGTATTCCGCTGTTGAAGTACTCAATCTTTGCCCAGGAGGAGCAGGGTAGGGATAAGGATAGGTTTCGGTACCATTTTGGTAGTCATAGTAATAGGCAAATGGTTCGGTATTGTAGTCATACCCCGCATTCTCTTCAGCAATGGTACCAATGGTATTTTCCCGCATTTTTCGCTCCTCGTGTTCCTTCAAAAGTTGTGATGCACTCCAGTAAGTTGGCGTAATTCCATTAGCAAAGCTGGTACTACCATTGGTAATGGATTTGTAAGCATTGCTGATGGTACTGATTTGGGGTACCAAATGGTTAGAACTGTTATTTTTGGTATCATCAAAACTGCTATTGTCGGAACCAGTGGCTTGGGGTAAGTCAACATTGACTCCACTGGACTTGGATTTCAAAGGGCTGGCGACACGGCGTTTTTTGGCCAAGGCGAAGTACACATAAAGGCCAACCAAGGTCAAGATCAAGACGGTCAAGATTGCTCCGGAGAGTGCACCAATCATGAGCCAATTGGTATCTTTTGGATTACCAGGCCCTTCGGTGGTAGGAGTACCCGTGGAAGTGGTCGGAGGTTGAGGTAGTCTGACCAGGACAATGTTGGAAATATTGGCCTTGTTGCCAACGTCATCAATAGCGTACATGGCCACATGGTAGTCTTTCTCGTAGTTGTTGAAGGTGAAGGTGTAGATGGCGTCGATGCCCGCGGAATCTTGGCGAGAGACTTCATGCAAAATGGGAGGTTGTCTTGAACTGTCGAGTAGATCCATGATGTCTTCACTGAAGACAAAAGCGTATTTGGACACTTGTCCGGCATCGTAGTCATCTCCTGGAGCTGTCCATTTGGCCACTAGTTTCCGACCGGTGTCATCCGGCATTAAACGTAGATCGGAAATCCGGCTAGGTGGCATCCGATCCGAATTGGCATCCGGGATTTCAATCAGATGCAAAACGGGTCCACTGTTCAAGGTCCTCTTGAAGCTACCGGTGGGTCGACGTAGGTCAACCGGTACGGTAATTTCGGATCCGCAACATACCGGATTTTGTCCGGGATTATCCGGTTTGGCTGGCATTGCTCGGCCGTTTCGGCCGCCTTGGATGGTGTAGGCTTTGGCTTCATTGTCATCAACGTACGCCTTGAAAATGTACCGACCAACACCAGGGTAGTCCGTGAGGTATCGACTATATACCCCATCTCCGGATTGCAAATCCGGATTACCATTTCCGTTGTCCAATAAGGGAATTTTCTCTAATTCCAATTCTGTTCCATTTTGTAATTGTACATTGACTGAAACCAAGACTTTGGCGGCCAAAACTGGACTTGAACCACATGTCACTTGAACAAAGAGTTTCATGGGAGCGTCACTAGTGATGATATCACTCGTGGATTCACTTGTGGTCCACATGTCTAATTCTATCAATCCAAAAGAACCTAAATTCCGGGGTTTGGATTCGACCACGATAACATTTTCCAACTTTCTGTCGCCTTCATCGTACCATTTGACTTCATATTTCCATTGAAGACCCAAATGTGCCGGGTCATCAAAAGGTGGTACAGGTGTGTCTTTGGGAAAGTTGATGGTTTTCATGTTGATGACATTGTACTCATTACTCAGACTGGAGTAAGGTCCATACATTTGTCCTCCATTATCGGTAAAGGTCACCGATCGGATGTTATGGTCATCTGGATCATCCACAATGATGCCAAACTTGGTGTCTTGTCCCAACGTACTATCAATACTAAAAGATCCACTGGATTTCAAGTTGGGTACTTCTCTAGTCACAATGTTGGAATGGACATTGACAGGTACATTGGAAGCCAAATCTGTGTCCAATCTTCGAAGTGAATAAAAAGCTTCAATGACATTATGGTACAATCCGGCACCTACATCATCCTGGATTCGGTTAGGTGCTTGAAAGACAAAACTCCTTCCATTGGAAAGCTTGGACAATGAATCATAAAAGCTCAAACTTTTGGTGGTTGGCACCAGGATAGATGAGAACTTGACTTGATAATATCTGGCAAATTCCAGGATAAGATTCTCATCGGTCAAAGACAAGGTGTCATTGTCACCTCTGGTCACCAGGATGACATGAGCACCAGCTTCTTCTCCACTCAACACTTGTCTCATGGCAGTTTGAATGCCACAAATCACACATCGTTGATCCGGACTCCTTTGTACTTTGTATTTATCAGGAATGGAATCAGCTATTCTGGCTCTGGCTTCTTCATCTGTCAATGAAGCTAAGGAATGCTGAATGACTGATTCATTGCTGAAGGTCACAATGGCCATCTGGGTCTTGTCGGGCAAATCATTGCGAATGAATTTCTGAGCTGCTTTAGATATCCATTTCCACAAATCCTGTTTGATCATTGATGAAGAGGACTCCAAGACCAAGACATATTTAGTCACTGGTTCCCTCACGACCCTCATGGTGACATTAGCATTGAAGTTTTGTTTTGGTGTCAATTCAAAGCTTTTCAAATCTTGATGGGCTTGAATGACTTCTTGGGCCCCTTGAGCTTGACATAAGACATTGTGTTTGGTGGGAGGCAAGGCTTGGTTGACTCCCCATTGTTGGTTCAAAGTGCAATACCTATTGACATTGGGTAAAAAACCCATGTAGCCTAAGGAACAGGTGGCTTCATTATTTTGGTTGACATCTGCTACAAAGAAGCATTGGGAGTCTACTGCTGGATCACATTCAAGTCCTTCTTTTCTCCAAGAACCTTTGAAAAAAATTGAAGATTTTTAATTTAGTTTTAGGGGATGGGGAAATCAATGTTTACCTTTAATTTGAGTGTCTGATGACCCTGTGGGAACGATATTGCCATTGACTTTGTAGAAATGGGGAAACAATTTGTCATTCTCATAGCCAAACTCGTCAAAAATGCCATAACGATACTTGGACCACTCATGGGCAAAGACTTTGGCAGGATCACCAAAGATTTCTTGGCTGACATTCCAATTGGTGAAAAAATGGTAAGGAAAGGAAATGTAGTCTCCTTGGAGGCTGCAGCCTCGACTTTGTTGGGTGAATGGACTACTTCGGTGAACTGGGTGGTCTGAACCCACATGAATGTCAGTATCCTAGAAAAAAATTCAAGTTGCATTTTAGGTCTCTCAATTTGGCTTCCAACACCTTTTGTGTCTCTCTAAAATTCATCAAAATTGCACATTGTCTTCTTTTTATCTGATTTGGGGGACAGTGAGTCCATAAATGGATTAATTTTTTTCCTGACCATAAATCTACTGTTTAACTTTAAAGTTATAAAAAGAACTCAAAAATTCATTCTTCCCATTATTTTATGCTCTGGAACAGAGTCAAAAAGTGATCATCATCTCAGTTCTTAGCAGAAGTGAAAATTCTAATCCAGACTACAAAAAAAAAAATGTTGATTACAAGCCCTATAATAATAAAGAGATTAGAGCTGACAGTTATGCTTCCTTACCCTGTAGACTAAAGCTCCTCTTGGTGTTTGGATTTGGATTTGACATCTGGAATCCCTCCACGTTCTGGGGACCACGACAATGACCTCTTTGAAGAAGACTTTTTCATCCAGAGCATCATACAGAACTCGACTAGCATCATTGAACATCAACTGCAAAAGAAGAAGGAAATATTTCATCATCAGATTAATCATTTACTGACATTGTCCACTCCAACAAGGTATACTACAGGGTGAGTGATAAATGAGTATAAGAGCAACAAAAAAATAGTTCCCTGCCTGCCCTGCAAAATACCTCTACTTAGAATCAACCTTCAAACCTTATGATTGAACTAAAAATGAATTCTAAAGTTTATCTCTTTATACACTACAGTCTGATCCATAGTGACCTGAAAAAATGAGGGGGTTGAGCAGTGGCAGCGCTATGCTATTTTCTATCTGCTGGAGAGAGAGAGCAATGCAATTTTCTTTGATGGCCTCACGATTTGAAGGTTAAAAGTTTTGACAGTTCAATCTTGCATGGTAGTAGTACTACCTAGTGTTGGGTTAGGGTCAACTATTGCTTTTAGCCAAAAAAGAATTCGACAGGGCAGGGGGTCTGCCTAAAATTCACTATTTTTTTCTTTCCTTTTCTTAGATATCAATTTTAAAAGTTGATTTTTTTAAAGTAAGGGGGCTTTTTGTTGATGACAGGTCTTTCTTTGCATCTAATTTGACTGTGAAGTGCATTTAATCCTAAATTGAAAAGTAAGACTTCTAACTCTCTTTTCAGTCTTGTTTAGAGTGGAGCCATTTTGAAAATAGAGACTCCCTGCAGTGAGAGATGTTACCCTTAGTGTAAAACTCACATTCCAGCATCCTATTGATGTCAAATATGAATATGAGAAGAGAGAGAAAAATTCCAACAGAGCTTGAGAAGAACTGTAGAAAAATGGATGCGATGGTAAATCGCATTGAAGAAGAAAAACAATTTCAAAAATGAGATTAGGTACAGTGTGGACGAGCTAAAAGTTCTGCTCAGAGTATAGAAGTGTACACCTATACAATTTTGAGTCTAAAATTAATTGTCTTTGTTTCTAAAGGGGGTTTTCAATTTTCTCTAGTCTAACAAATCATTTGGTTGAGCGTAGCCAAAAACTGATCATTAAGTCTTAAGGTCATATTTGAATGTTCAGTGCAGCAGAATATTATTGAGTCGTGAGCAGAGCAGCCCTGCTGCTGCTGCATCACCATCCCCACAACAGGCAGAGTTCTAAACTCGAAAAATGATAAATGGAACTTCAATTCAACTTTCCATTTCTGCTGAAAATCTTCTCCCTGTTTCTAATGATATTCATTGAACTTTTAACACTTGAATTTGTTCCAGCACAGAACACTATGGTAAAATTCGGTTGCTGGCAAGCTTTTTCAATGGCAAAACCATGGAAGGTTGCTACCAAAAACTGAACCACTTTGAGGAAATGGATTAGATAAACCATTTGTGGAGGAGGTCACTAAAAAGACTAATTGAGTTAATGTACCCAGATAATAGATTTTCGGTCTAGGTATTAAGTAGTTAAATTAGTTAAATACTGTCCTGAATGACAGATAAAATCTTGGTTGACTTTGAGTCATTTGTCTCTGATGTAGAATGTCGAGTAGTGCCAAAATCGGATGAAAACGCGGATAAGGTTAAAATCTTTGCAAAAAATCTCTGTATAAGGCAATGTTGAAAGTCTTCTAGTGACTCAACATTCCCTTTTAGGCCAGAAAGTGTATATTAAGCATGTAGATGATAGGCGGGGGTCTATCCTTGGGGTGACTGTGACAAATCATTACATTTTGGAGGCCCTTTAAGGGAATCCCCCTCTCTTTAACATCTCTCACATTTATCTCTGGCCTTTTGTCCCCTCTATGCATCTCATAGGGTGGCCTTAAATGCATGTGACTATTGCAATTTCTCATGCCCACCCTGTTTGGAAAGAAAACCATGTCTTCAATAATTTACTTTGCTGACTTTTAAGTTGCTGATGTTCAAACATTGCAAAGAAGTAACAACAAAAGTAGGGTCAAGTATGATGAAAACCTTGAACAGAAATAGTAATTACTTTTTTGAACATTAGTATTTGTAGGAGATGAGAAGACACAATAGGCTGTTAGTGAAAGTTGTAAAATGGGCACTCATTACTGCTGAGGCCACCATTGCTTTACTGGTCATCAGTACCATGACACAATACTCAAGAAAACAATGAAACTCTGACTCAAAACTGAAAGTTCTAATTGTACCCTTTTTCCTTGTACTTCTCATACATCTGCTGTTATGTTGAAGAATGAAGATTTTTTGAGCTGATTTTGGCAAAAGGATTTTCAGAGTGTCTGATTATAAATCCTTAGTGATTTCAATGCCTGGGTTTTCTGTACAAGATGGATTTGCTTGCAATGTTTAGACCGTTGAATTTCAGGTCCCTTTTGTGATTCAGTCATTTTTTGTTATGGCCATTGTAGATGCCTCGGGATGCATAGTAACGTTTTTGAGGGCAGCAGCACAAGCTCATAATGTTTTCTAAACTTGATGAGATTTTTGCTCATAATGATGCTGGTGAATTCTAAAGAATCATCTACTCTAGAGATAGGTATTAGGTAGACTGGAATTTTCTCTTCTGCTTGGACACATAAAACGAAGAATTCTAAAAAAGCTTATCAAGTAGACAAAGTTGGAATGAGGGCAGGTGAAGAGGCAAAAGAGAGTCATAAAACCCCGCAGAGGTTTTAGTGGTAAATCACGCCGATCACAAAGGTAAAAACCTCTGGAAAAAAGGAGTCTACTCGTAAATTACTAAGAAAACGAGCCTGATGAGTATCATGGCTGGAAAAAATTTGCAGTTTGGTACACTAGCTTGAGACTGACTCCAAAAAATTGTTGTTCTATGAGGGATTTTTGTAAGGTATAATTTGAAGCGTGTGCCTAGATCTAAAGATACTGTATGAAAAAAAATATCTTCAAGGTTAAAAAACTGAGGACCAAATGCCAATTATCAATCAAGTTTCTATCTTGCATTGAAACCCTAATAGTCTTAAAGAAAAATTTGCTAAATGAGATAAAATATTCAACAAATTCAATGTTAATGAAAATTAACCAGATTTTGAGCCCAATCTTTTTGCATGAAAGGCATCTTTAGGCCGAATGAGAAGACTTTGGGAAAACCTGAAATTTTCCGTTCAACATAGTGGTCAATGATGTTAGAAGTGACTTTTGCTATCAGGCTTTAGAGTGTGCTTCTAACTGCTGAGTAGATAAGCACTTTTCAAAATGACCATGAGCTACTAATGCTTAGAGATAGTTTGCATGAACCCTCCATAAATTACAGCTTGAACTACTCCCTTGTAGTATACTATTCTACTAGCTTTGGCATCATCAATTGAGTGTGCCAGTTCATTAACAGTTATCTCCTCAAGAGGTTCTTGAGCAACTTGAAATTCATATCTCACTCCAATTCTCCTTTTTGCTCTCTGATGATTAATTGCTTTAAAATTCAGCTGGAAAAATATTCAAAGAAGCCCAAGAATGGGCCGGAGGCTACCTTGCTTGGCAATAAGGTGAAAATAGATATGTACATTGATGCACTTTTTTTCATAAATGCATGATTTTTGCCTTTTAGGCCTTTAAAAAAACTGACTTTTTCACGTCTCTAATCATGCGAAAATTAAGATGTCAAGTTTCAATATGAATTCAGGCCAAAAAACGTTCTTGAAGAGTGAAAATCATAGCATGCATAGAGCAGTTCAATAAAACAGATGGCGCTTATGCTCACGAGGAATTTTAGGATAAACTACTACTACAAAACTGTTCGTGCATTAGAGAAAGTGTTGGGTGTGTTACCAGCTATGAAATTGTTGGAACTATAAAAACTACGGAGCTTTGCCCTATATTTCTAATTTTAAGGATAGAGTGTGCTCAAGTGTGACGCAAAATGGCAATGATTTTTACAACTGAACAATTTTCTGATTGTACCAGCAAAAATAAGTGATTTCAGTATGTATTGCCAGTTCTGTAGTATTGGTGAGAGTGGAAATGAGATGAGCTAATGTATAAATAATATTTGAGATATACTTTGAAGAATCATCTGAACCTTATTGGACCCAATTCTTTCAAAAATTGATCGATCCAAGCAGTTCCTACCTCTGCAGGAGGTGCAGTGAAAAGGAAAAACCTTTTCACCAGCAAAATCCAATGCATAAGGTATGAAGGACACCCACCTGATAAAAAAAGAGAAGATCTACCAGATATTTCCATCTTTTTTTCATCTACTTTAGATTGCAACCTAGATTAGATTTGATATATTGGCAGCAGAAACAAGGTTTTCTGCTGGAAAAAATGGGGCTAAAATGTGTTTCTGATCCTCCATGAAACTGTAAAAAATTGCCATAAACTGAACTATGTAGGTGTCCAAAGTACCCAAGCTCCGGATCACAGACTTTTTTTTGACTTTTCTCCACTAATCCTGACTAATGAACAAGTTTTTTAAAAGCTATCATAGAGCATTCCATATGGTCAAGCCCCAACCTTTTCATCATTTTCTAACCCAAGATGTTTGAGATGTTCTAACATTCCAAGGTGGGCACCAACCTTCAAAGGAATGATGATGGTTCATAACTACACAAAAGAAAGAAAACTATTTCTATTGTACCAAGAGCAGAAGAAGGTTTTAGAAGGCGAAGAGAAGCCATATTAGAAAATCACGTGTAGACTAGGCTTCTTCCTTTCATTTTCGGAAGAATCAAGGAAAAAACCATAGGGTTTCGTGCTCTATGCTGGCGTACGCGCTTTTAAGCTGGCTTTTAACCTGCTTTTAATGGCAGGAAATTGATTGTTTGCCATCTTGAGAGCCTGGCAATTTGCCTGTCAACCAGTCTTGACTTTACCGACACATTTTGGCTACGGAAAGCGGTAGATTCTGATGAACATCTTGCATACATACAACATGTAGGTGGGATCGGCAAAAAAATAATGGTGGCATAGATAGATCATCACACGGTACAGCACCACATTTTCCCCAAACTTTTGGTGGGTGGTCATAATTGGATGAAATGGAGAGGCAGAAAAAACAAGACTTGAAAGGATACTTTGAAACTAGGTAACAAAAAGTAGAAAACAATTAGAAAAACTCTTTGACCTCCCATGTTGTAGTAGAGGGAAATTGAACCCTACTTCCCCCATCACAACTGGACTAAGTCATTAGGCCATAAAGGGTTCATTTTTTGAATTTGGCCAAACTTTGGGTACTTTATAAGTTGATAAGGATATACAACGCTTGTCTTGTGCCATTTTAGGGCGGATCAATTTATAAGAAGACCTTGCATTGGGAAGGGGGAAAGAAAAAACGAGTGGTCATGAGAAGTCTAGCGCCCACCAGAAAACCTCATTACGGAGCCATTAAACACATTCTCTGGTTTCATACTCATCTTGGACTGGTCTTTTTATGCATTAGGCTTTAAAAACTCCACCCTGACAATGATGTGAGTTTGATTATTTTCAAGGATCTCCTGCTGTTATAATGCACCATATTCCTCTACATTCCTCACATATGCACAGTGTGGCCCAAATCTAACTTAATCCCAAGTGACTTTGGGGTTAACTCCCCAGTTCCCACAATGTTTGAAAATAACTCAAAAAGTCTCATTTGAATAAAGTTCCTCAATGAATTTCTTTTTCATTCAAATCAATGTTTTGCTGTCTTTTTAATCAAGCAATAATTTGACGACTTCTGTGTGTCCATAAATGNATTCCTCACATATGCACAGTGTGGCCCAAATCTAACTTAATCCCAAGTGACTTTGGGGTTAACTCCCCAGTTCCCACAATGCTTGAAAATAACTCCAAAAGTCTCATTTGAATAAAGTTCCTCCATGAATCCTATTTTCATTCAAATCAATGTTTTGCTGTCTTTTTAATCAAGCAATATTTTGACGACTTCTGCAAGCTTTCATGAATTGAGTCCATCCAAGATTATAGCATTAAAATCAATATCAACGATGTTATCATATGAGACATTTTTACTGATTTTCAAACACTATGAGTTCCCTAAGAATGCAGAAACTTGATTTGTTATTGCAAATTTGAAGCTTGCGTAGTGACCAACAAAGTGACCACTTGTCTTAGTAATTTCAGGAGAAAATCTTCAAAGGGCCTCTAATGCTCACCTACACAGACTGCCTGCCAGCCGCACAGGAGGCAGTAAAGATAATAGCTCGCATTGAATTTATGGAAAGACAAGGAGAAAGAAAATGGCTTGCAGCTATTTCGGCACAAAAAAGGGCGCTTTGCCACCATATAAAATGCATCAAGAACCATCAAAGCCAGTCATTAAATATAGTATGGTATCCTCAGGCTTCTGAAGGATTAGACCCTTGAAATCACTCTTTCACAATTTCTCCAATGCTTTCCCTCTCATTATCTATGTATGGAGATACTTGGCACTTTTTCGTGGCTAATTTAGCAATATTTGTGTTTGAAATTGATGTTTTAGAATAATTCACATTTCACTTTAGAGAATTTAATTTGGCAGCAACACTACTGTGAAGTAGTCATTTCTCAATGATGTTGATGATAACTGTTCATTTTTGTTGCTTGGTTTCCCATCAGTTTGTCTCTGGTAAATTACTTTTTTCCCAGCGCACTACTTAAAGCAAGCAGACTGCAGTTCTAAGCTAATGGTCAAAATGCGGTCCACTTTTTTGACTGCTCTTGATTCTTTTCCCGTAGTTCCGACTTGCTTGGGAAGAAGAAAAACACAGTAACTGTTTTTCGACTCCTTTGCAATTTGCAGTTCTTGATTGGGAAGGAAGTTGGCTTACCTGAAATGTTTCAATAAAATAATCAGATTTTGAAGCAGTAGTCTATGGAAAATAAAGGCATTATGATCAAGGAGGGGTAGAGAGTTAAGGGGGCTAGATGGGGTAAAAGTGAGCCTTAGGGCCTTGTAGGTGGCATCTCGCGGACAATAGCCTATTTGTAAGTATAGCTGAGACTACTGAGTAGCATCAACAGTAGAGAAAGTTTAGGGGGCATTCCATTGGCTTGATGATCCTCTTCATCATGATCTTAAGATCACTGTAGCTGTAGGCACAATTCTAGAAGACTAGCAGAAGCTCTTAATTGCTCCTGTGGCAACTACCTTTATTGATAATACTGAAGTTTTCTGGTAGCTCTGCTCAACCTAGTAGAAGCTAAGATTGTGAAGGAGATAAGTGGGGGATTGATTGATGAACTAAAGCCAAAGAATTTTTCGTTCCAAATGCATAAAATGCTTTTCAGACTTCAGAGTTGCCCAATGTTCAAATGTCTGGAAAAACAGTTTTTTTCAGACTTTGTTTACTCTATGATGAGGTTGGAATATTGCATTAGAGCCTCAGCAATGTTTATGTGCTCTATTATAGTGCAAGTCCCATTGTGAGCTGGGGCAACCTGACATGCTCTTCTATGTCATTATTGATGATGTTTACAGCCCCCCAAAAACCTTTAGCAAAATAGCTTTTCAAAATTGTATACATAGACACGACCTGTTCCTATCACCCTTAGTACCATAATTTAAAAGTTAAGCAAAACCTGTTCACATATTGAAGGGTAGTTGAGTAGGAAAATCTCTTTCATGCATCTGTTGTATCAAATAATTATTCATGTACTCGTAGATCGTGTCAGATGTCTTCTAATGATCAGGTTTGCTGAGAAGTCTGAGAAGGAGTTTTTGCCTTCTCCTACTTCACAACATGAAGCAATCAACTACATCATAATGTACACACGCATTTCATAAATTCAAGCTAGCAGTTTTTTCGTGCACCCATATATGTTATGGAGAGTAGTTTACGGCTCTGAAAATCGAGGCAATTTATTCTGAATAATTGTTCAGCACGCGGATATGAGGCTCTTGTCCATACTCCATAAGCACCTGTATAAGTATTAGAGATCAACTGAATTGTTGACTTTTGGCGCAAAAATTCAAATATGTATCTTTTTTCACGCTGAAAATCAAACAGAAAATCTTTGGATTTCAGTATTTTGGCTTCATAACTTCAAATATTTCATTACTTTTACTTGAATTTATGAACAAAAATTGATTCTTTATCCCAGTGTGTAGGTCGATTGAGTGATTTTCCAACACTGATCAGGTTTCTTGGAAACCTACTAACATCGGTTGATCACTACATCATTCATGATAATCAAACTACTCTAGATAATATCAGTAAAAGTGACCTTTATGGAGAAACTTTTTTATTAGCATAAACATGGAGTGAATTTCGTGGATTGAGATTTGACACACCCCATTGTTCTCCTGCTCTTCTCTGCACTAGTGCTTAGCCTATCTAAGCATAAAAAATCAGGCCACATTCGTAATTTGCATGGGAATCGGTTTTTTAGGGTTCAGACACGAGCATCATCATCTAGTATGTGCTGCTTCAATCTTTTATCTTATCTAAGATTCAATAAAATGGAAGCACATTCCTTTTCAACACCTTGGTTAAGTCAAAAGTAAATGAAATCATCAACCCACATCACCAAAAGTCTTTCTTCTTTTCTCATCTTCTTATCTGCTGCCCCCCATTTCAGATTAATGAAAAAAGAAAATCATTTTTTATCTTTTTAGGTCAAAACCTGTTAATTTGATTTTGACCAAAAATGGAACAAAAATCTTCCATTTTGAAAAAAAACTCTGCAACATTCTTTGGCTAATGAAATCATCACCCTTTAATTGTGAAGTAGTAGCAAATGTTCATTTCTAAATGAGCTTTTTTGGTGGCTCTTAATTAAAATGGGGGCGCACCACTAATTGCTTTTTCAGCGCAAAAGTGGGAGGACTACTCCTAATGATACATTTTTTTCTAACCTACTAAATGCTACGCAATCAATCTTAGAAGCTAAAAATTGCATGTTTAGAGCTTTTGTTCGATGATTGGCACATTTCTGATTGAAAGGGCGCCTCGTTAGACCCAGGTATGCAGATCATGCAAACTGCAAAGTAAGGAACGAATTTGGTAGTCTGAAATAGGTTGAGTGATTTACTTTTATTGGCTAATTTATTAAAGTGTTGAGAATCAATGCCATTTTGTACTTTGTGCTAAGAACTGTAATTTTCAGGAGACTTTGAAGGGTGAAAATCTGTCAAAAGCCCACACGCTTTCAAACCCCAGCAGATCTGCTCCTCAGCAGCTCGAATTGTGGGCCAAGAAGCAGAAGAATGAAGTGTTGTTTCGCTTGGTCATCGAATTTGCGGTTTTGAAAAGTTCTTGATTCGTTCCACATTTTCCATATGGACAACAATGGCTTAAACTTGACACTTCCATTTTCAACTTTTCTGCCAGTTCATTCCTATCTCTAAGTTGCATACCTTTCAATACAATTTAGATGCCAAGGCATCAACATTTTACAAGGAGAACAATGGACTGACAAAAATCCAATGAATGGTTATAGAAATACCTCCACTTAAAAAAAGTAACTACTTGGGTGTCTTTGGCTTCTTTTCAACCTTGACATTCAGGTAACTGTCAATAATCAATTGGCAAGATATGAAATAAACTTCTTTTCCATCAAGTACTCAAGTGCTTTGCAAAATGGATTTCTTTCTTTTGTCTCTGATATTTCACTTGATTTTGTATTCTCAATGAGTGTATGTTTGAAAGGGAGGCCAAGGAATTTTAAATTGGGCGTTGCCTCCCCTATTTCAACTCTATGGTTTTGAGAAACTCTTGAGTTATGATAGTATGTCCCCATTTTCATTGAGTTCTTTTGTGGAGTTGGACAACCCTTCAGGTGTCACTTCACATTTTAAGGTTCTGCAAACACATTCAAACGTTAGAATGAGAGAGTCAGAAGTCTCTCTGACTCTGCCTCTGCTGGCCTCCTAGCTCAATAGCTGTTGGGCAACGGGGTGAAACGAAGTCTTGAAGCAGAAGATTATGGATTGGCTACTTGTTGTTTACACAACAGGACCCAGGAATGCCAAAATTCCAGGGACTTTTTCATGCCTGGATTAACTTCAGTTCAGTTCTAACTTGCAAAACCATAGGCCAAACTAACACGAAAAGTACAACTTTTAAAATATTGAACAACAACAAAAAAAGATTTAGAACCAGGACCACTTTTAATGTCAGGCTTTTGCATACTTATTTTTTTGCCTCTTAGATAAAATCTGCTGGCCTTTTTTGTGACTCTTTGGTGGCCCCAAAGAATGACGGAATGACTTCTAACCACAAAAACAATGAAATATTTTCCTGTAACACCTTTTTTTGCTGCTGTTCATCATGCCTTCAAGCTTAAAAGTGAGAATGTTTCAGACTTGTTTACATCAACTTATAGTATGTATATTTGAGGAGGAGTCCAATAAAAACCTCTTTTGCTGCTGAGAATTTTAGTTTGAAGACTAGTGAATGATGTGCTGAAAACCGTTAGACCACAGAAAACTGAGTCATAAAATCGGTTTCTTTCTTTTGCAGCATTACAGCGCCTGGCAAACACTCCTTTTTCTCTTCACTCAACCGTTTCACAGCATTTTACGATTGAATTATTGGCCTTACATGTTAGAGTTGAAAACAGTTTTGAAGTATTGCAAAAAAAATTAAAAACTGCTGAATTTATTTTCAACCATAACCTGTTTTTTCATAGTGCTGATTGAGCCATTATTGAAAAATGGCCCTCATAAATGACCCCCTTTCAGAATGGAAATGATAGCTTGGAAAATGCAATTATAGTCAAAGCGAGAGTTCTAAAACCTCTCTTTTCAATCCTAAGCTCCAATCAGGGATACAAATCACGTAGGTCACATTTGTCTATTAGGCAATAGAACGTTTTAAAAATCGATGAGACCCAATGGATTTTAGAACCTATCACCACGCCCACATCTAGGTGCTAAAGTTGTCAAAATTGTTTCTTTTCTCAACTGGATACTGTATTTCTAAAGTTATTTTTTATTGATTACTTGTTGATATTTGACTGCTACTGTATTTGTCATATTATCAGCACAGATGTAAAAGGCAAATTGCTATTCAAACAAAACACATCTGTGCCTTGTTTTTTTCACTCTCTTTCCTATGTCCAATATTCTAATGTACATATTTTAAAACGGAAATGTAGTTTAATTGTAAAGGAAAGAGAGGGGGAAACAAGGTATGGAGTATTCATTCAAGTAAATGGAAAAAAAGAGTGAAGCCAATTTTTGTGTTTGGAGTGTGTGTGTATTATGTGTTTCAGCAGCATTGGGTGTAAAACATGCATTTCCGTTTAGGAAATTTCACGGAAATTGGAAATTTGGCGTTTGCTCTCCTTTTTCTCCATGCCAGTTAACCTCCATTTCACCATCAGACTTTTTTATGGTAATTACACGTTGAGTACACACTAGACAATGCTGAAAAAGGCGCAAAAAGTGTAATTAAAGCCAGTGAGCTTATTTTAGAAACCTCAAACCCAGAGTAACGTTTTTTTTAAGAAAAGAAGCACCGCCAAGTGTCAAGAAATTCAGTCTTTAGGTCAACAAAAAGTGTAGACAATAAAAATACAGTTGCCTCCCTAACAAATTGAGCACTAAAAACAGTAGAAAATGTACAAAAAGAAGGTCTCATCTTTGCCAGATAAGATAACTAAAATGAGCTAGCAGAGCTCCTTATTCTTTTTACTGGTATTTTTACGACCATGTGAAAGCATATGTGCGGGAAGAGAATAACGACCCCCTAAGGTTAAAATGGCGTCAACCGGGGACAATGAATCAAGGAAAACGGTGACAAAAATTGACAGTAGTGCAACAGAAATCTATTTTCTTCCTTTGTTCCAATTGGTGTGAAACTTTTCCTCTAGCTAGCAAATAGTATAGCAAAGTAAACAAAATAATCTTTGGAACAAAATAAACTTGGACCTGGCCAAATTCTATCTTCTACCACTTTTAGTTTCAAGTGTCAAAATGACACAGAGAGTACCGCTCGAGATCCACTTTTAAAATGAAAGGTAGCCGTCATATTTGGAAGCTTATCAGATTTCTGCCTGGCAAATGGGTTCAGCCCACTGTGCATGTCACATTAGTGGCCAATTTGCCAAGTTCCCAAAAGGACCTACAGCAATGGAAAAGTCAGCAACTTACGCGGTCAGTGAAAGAATAGTCTCAAATTAGAGCCAAAAAGGAGGAGGAGAAAACTTGAAAATTAGGCTGGTAAACATGATATAGATGGCGCTATGGTTTTGCAAGTCTTCGTATTCAGGACTCCTTACTATTAGAAACAGTATTTTTATGTAATTTTGCTACCCCAAATATGCTATTTTTATACCTTTTGAAAAATCCCCCAAATATGAGAAAATTTCAAAATATGTCAAAACATATGTATGATCGACGTAACCATGAAAACAACGGTCCCAACTCGTGGGGAAAATTCAGAAATTCAGAAAATTCCAGTCAAAGAACCAACAGTACTTATTAACCTACATATTTCCCGAAATGGGTTAAAAATGGCTACTATTTTAGGTCATCTTGTCTGCCTGCAGTTTTTACGGTGGGAGTTCTAAAGGAAAAGGTTCACATAGCTTGAATCCTGACTACTCCACCAAATTGTGGCCATTTGGGGAGTTTCAGCTTCTCGGCCTCCAGAGAAAAATTAGTAGGTGTCCAACTCAAAGATGTGAGAAATGGTTGAGCCCAAAGGAGTTGGGGTGACCAAAGTCCTATTGGAGCAATAAAACACTCGTTTCTTGGGTGGCTTTGAGTAACAACACTTTAACTGACACTCTTCTGACAAAGTAGATGACGACATTTTAAAACTGTTTTATTTCAACTTGGAGATCTTGATAGCATCATGTTGTAATTAGCAGGAAATGTGATTTGAACGCTAGAAATCTCCGTTAAATTGTTTTCATCGCTCTGGTTGGTTTGAAACAAATGACACTACTCAATGGAAAGATTGGAATCATCCAAGCAATTCCATTAAAAAAAGATTCTCTACTCTCCGTCGTTTTCCAAACGATAGTGCATTGTCCGACAGGCATGAGCAATTTCCCACTGAGGCAGAAACAACCACCTTCATTATTTCCGAAAAAAGTGGCATGCGTGGTTTTCTTGAGTTTCCGGTCCATTTTTACAGTGCGCTTTTTTAAAGAGACTCTCTTCATCAACATTTATTGCTGATTTACTGCGGATGTTGAGATATTATCATAATGTGTAGAGACAAGATAATTATTCCAAAAAAAATTTTGTTACATATTTTATTGAAAATATTTTTCGTAGTTTTTGAAATAATTTTCTGGTATTTTATTGAAGATTTTTCTGGGATTCAAATTGATGTGTTTGGGGTTTATCTTCGGTGATTTTCAATGGAAAATGATGTTTGGGTTCAAATCGTTTTATTTTCTAAGAACTCTGTGTAGTCTAGATGGCGCTGGTCATTTCGGTAATGGCCAATGCAGAAAATAATTTGCAGCACGCAAAGAAAAGTCGGAACTGCATCGGCATTTCCTGACCTTTTGATCCCCTTTAGTGTCTCTCTAGTGTCGCTATTTTTTCCTTTTATCCCCAGCGCCATCTAGCCAGCAGCATTCACTTGCTATTGAATTTTCCATCTTCTAATTTTTTGCATACAACTGTTTTTCTACTATTCTATTACCTCGCCAGTGATTATTCAAAGATGTCACGATGTAACTGGCGGCTCACACTCTTAAGAATAGACGAAAGATGCTGGACAGAAAAAGAGTGATGACAATGAAGAAAATGATGCAATCTCCAAATCGTTGTCGGGTTTTCCAAATGATTTTCAAAGAGTCCTTTGAAATGTGCGCTTTTCTAATTTTGTGGAAATTGCAGATACTTTTTCAGCATCAGGGAAAATCACCGAAAAATTCTTTTTTTACAATTCTTATCTTAACGTATTTGAATTTTCGCGACAAAGAATCCAATTTTTTTTTCACTTTTTTGGTAAAATTATTTTTTCAATATCTCAATAAATATATTGTCCCTGTCCAAATAATATTTTGGCAATTTTTGACGCAAAAAGTCCAATAATGGAAAAATACTGAAAAAAACTTATTTTCAGCGTCAAAATTCAAATGAAGCAATTTTGATGATAAATAGATTTGATTGCACGCCTCTTTCCATTTAGACTTGAATGGTGTGCTGCTGGTGAATAAAAAAAGTGATTTCCTGCCAAGTGGTTTTTGCCTTGATCCTGATGATGACGGCAACATGGGGTGCTGCAAGCATCATGTGATTATGCATGCATTATTGGCCTGATAATGGTTGCTGGAAATGCTGAGGCCTGTCCAGGTGTGAAAATGGATCGCGCTGCTCCTCAATTTGATGTGGTGCCAGGGTGCTCAACCATTTTTATGCTGCAGACTTTACGCATAAATATGGACACGATAGGGGGGGTTAAAATTCAAGGATCCCCTACCTTTATCGACGATTTTTCATAGCCCAACTACCAAATCGCGATAAAATCTTTTAACGAAAAATGAGGATTGCTCATGATCAGACTTTTTTTTGCAACTTGAAAAGATAAATTGAGATTTCCTGACTTGAATAATACTTTGAAAAAATATTTTTTTTGGTCATCACATGTTGGGGTTTTTGTAAGTAGATTTCAACGCGCGTTTTATCTAAGGAAAATGGGGCGTTAATGCATGTTGGGCTTTAAAATCCTTATCAAAATTAATGGGATCAAGGTAATGTCACTTTAGCCCCTCCTTTTACAGAAGAAAAACCCGAAGGTTTCGACTCTACTTTTTTACTACATGAACAGAAAATGAGTAGGTGGATTAGGAATAGCTAACGCAAATCATTTTTGATAAATCTAGGTCATCATCAGAGCGGTTGTATTATATGACTTAGTAATATAGCAAAACAGTAGCACTACCGTCTTTTTCAATTAGCTCAACTGTCTGTTCCACTCATTGGGGGCCATAACTTGCAATAAAGGCACTGAGATCATGAGAGGCATGTCATAATTGCTTTATCTCACGAAAATACTTCCTCAAGTTGACTTCGGTGGAAAAAATGATGCATTAGAAATCTGACTTAAAAATAGATGAAGTTTTGTAATAAAATGAAAGCTTTGCTCGCCAATACTGGCATGGCTCTCAACCTAAATTAACTTTATAAAAATGTATCTCAGCTACTCCTGATGCTCCAGCTCTCAGCATGTTCCAAATGAGTTGGAATTGAATACTTCATTTTCCGCATACAAATATGTTGAAAGATACTGGTAATTCGAAGCAGGATATTAAGAGGGACTAGAAGCAGGGAGACCGCGCCTTATTTCCAACCCACTCATTTACCCGGCCACCCACTGCTTGTAATAACACGAAGATTCCCTTTTGTGTTTAATCCTTTGGATTACTGAGTTCCAAAGCTCAGCAAGACAAAAGAAGCCGATAAAAAAGTGTTTTCAACACTCCATACATTTCAGACTAACTTCAATTAACTCTGGCTGTCAAATCCTACGAGGAAATCACTTAAAAATAGTCTTATTTTACACACAGAATCCTTTTCTATCTATAAATTCAAGTAAAATTACTGAAATATTAGAATTTTTGCTTGAACTCAAAATACTGAAATCCAAGGATTTTTAATGTAATTTTTAGCGCGAAAATCCAAATATCTGAGTAAGCAACAAAATCGAAAAGTCTGAAAATGTTTGACCTCAAAAAAGAAAGAAAATTTGTCGAAACTTTTTTAAGCTTGGTAAAGAGATGCAATCTGAGAAACTTGTTGGAGAAAATTGGTAGAAATACGTGATGAGGAGTTTGTTGCCCCCTTCTAGTTCTAAAATTGAGCTGTTTTTCCTTGGTAAAAATGAAAACTGCACTTTCATCGTGGCATCGTGACAATGGCAAATTCAAGCTTTGCCAAAACACCGAGTGTAAAATTGCAGCAATGAAATTGTAGTTTTACTACTACAACAATCTCTACTAGTCAAGTTTGCAAAAAAATGAAACTTTTTATCATGACAAAAAATCACACCATATGTCATTGGAAAATGGTCTAATTAAACGTCTTCTCTTTTTGGAAGTTTCTCATTAATTTTCTCAGGACGAGTAGGAAAATTATAAGGAAATTTCTAAGTAAGGTTTTGACATTTTAACCAAAAGAATGAAAACCACAAAATTGTCTTTGAAAATGACTGCATCATTTTCCATCTTTTGATCTTTTAAAAAACATGTAAAAATGTGAGTTTGAAAAGGAGGAAAAAGTCGTGTTGTTGCTGTTACATAGTTTGAAGAAGAGAAAAAAAATCTGTTCATCTATCCCTGCCATCTTTTTGTATACTGCCATGATGAATCAGTCACCAGAGGTTGCCAGAGAGTTCTGACATCCACTCACTGCTATTATTATCTATTGTGAGACGAGACTGAAGGAGAGTTGAGTTGAGAGAAGAAAAAATCCCATCAACATTTTCTGTCTGTTTGTAAATGTGATTGGTGAAACTTAGAAGGCCAAGAGCTGAGGAATATAATTGGTTTGACTCAAAGAAAGAAAAAAGAAGAAATGATGGATTTCTTCTTTCTCTTCTTTTACTTAATTGAAGTGAAATTACAGAGCACATTTCCTTCCAATTGTATGCAGATTAAACTGCCCTCTCATTATTGACCTTGTTCTCAATTCAAATTGATTAGGTCATTCTAAGTAGGGTGTCTGACTTTTAGAAAAATTAAAAGAAATATTTGGGATAATTGTGCATTTTGGAGAAATGAACAAAGTTCGCATGATGTCTATTGTCTAGAGAAGAGAAAAAAGTCGATAAATTATCTCTTCAATTCTCGTTTTCTTTTCAAAATAGAAATTCAGGATCCACCCTAAGTTGTAAGGCTACTGCTTAGGTGCTGCTGCGTGTCATAATTCAAATCCTCTCAAATTACTTCTTATTCACTACCTGTCGGACGGACGGACAGACTTTGAAACGCGAACGAAGAAGAAGAATTTTTCATCACGAGCTAGAGTTGAATATATACTCGTGCAGTGTTTAGATAGATGGTGCTAAAATCGCAATCCATTGTTTGACTACTTTTTGATTCTGCATTCTTCCTAGATAGACTAGATAGAAAAAAAAAGTTTCGTCTTACCTGAATTTTCTGTAGAATCTGGTGGCATTTTTCTTCAGGAACGTCTTGGCTGATTTTGATGACAATGCCTGAATAGCCGCCATCTGGTTCGACTTGAACTGATATCACTGATGTGGAGACAAACAGGAGGAAGAAACTGCAAAGTAGGCTGATCTTCATTTTGTCTGCTATTCATTCACGCTTTCACGAAATTCCTCCTCCACATTTACAAAAGTGTCAAAATCACAGTGTCACACACTTCACTTTTAAGTTGGAGGAGACCCTCCTTGGATTTTCTCCATTTTTCTTTCTTTCTAAAAAGTCCCTAGAAAGTACAATTCTTGGTTAGATGTCGTGGGTAGAGAGCTATGCTATGACACGATGATGTCGCCTGATAGCGTCCAATCGAGTTGATGGATCACCCCACTGTAAAAAGAGAAGAAAAGAAAATATAGAGTAAAGTAGTGGATATGTCTGTCTGTCTTTCCATCTCACTTTCTTCTGGCGAGCATGAGCTGCAAACGAAGGTAATCCGTCTTTAACTGTCTATTGTGTGAGCATCATGCTTGAATAGACCCACTATTGTCATTCCATGAACTTTTAAATAGGGAGTGACAAGTGTATATCTCTCAAAACTTGAACCTGTGCTAGGTGTGGAAGACCTACTTCAAAGTACTCAAAATCTTTTCACTACTTTGACTCTTGATGTTCATGTAGATATTTCTTCAAATATCATCACAGTGGTTACAAACGGACATATTTTCCGTACGATGGCGCTTTTTACAAACCTAAACGGATTTTCATATAGTATAGGAGTTTTTTATTGATGTTCATGTAGATATTTCTTCAAATATCACAGTGGTTGCAAACGGACATATTTTCCGTACGATGGCGCTTTTTACAAACCTTAACGAATTTTCATATAGTATAGGAGGTTTTTTAGTACTTTTTGAAATCTATAAAAAGTTTTTTATGCTGATGTTAGACGATATTTCAAATGTATTTTGTATTTCAATAAAGAATTTGAAAAAATATCATCCACATTAATTTCATAAAACAGAAGAATTTTCTTCTATTCAATGTATAATTCTTCAATTTCAACTATTATTTGATTTCGACTGTGTATATCATCTTTGCATATTTCGATTGTATTGATGTCAAAAGATAAAAATTCTGAAAGGTCTGAATGAATAAATTCAAACCTAATATACTTAAACATCTACAGTTAGTGATTTTCAAACACTGTGAAATATCATCACTTTGAACATCTTCTGTTAGTTAGCTAGTTTAGGTTTACGATTCAATTATGATGGGGTTTCAAGTTAGATTCCCCAGCCAGATTGGAGCTTTGGCATTTTACTCTGTGGGACACCTTTTCCTTGTTGCCACAAGAATTAATGAAGAATAGTAAAGTACAGCTAGATTAAAGTGGTGTGTAAGCGGCAACCTCATGTGCTGGAAGAAGAAAATTACAAGCCTAGCAAAAAAACAAACATGGTCAAGATCGTTTCACGACGTGAATTAATGGGCCACCATCAATATCTTTGACCTAGAAGAGGTGGAAGGGTGTTTCATCATGGCTAATGATCTTTTGAATCTTCTGCTTTGTCACGAAGAACAACTCAAATCTCGACACAGTGGGGGAGTGACACTTGGCAGCATCTCTAGCCGGCAAAAAATGCGTTTAACAATTGAACAGAGCTTGAAAAAAAATTCTTCTCTATTACCTTCAGTGACAGGCAACAACTTTGGAACTTTTTTCCATGAGAGCATTTCTCCAAACCAACAAATTGTCCAGGGATTGAAAAAGGTACTCAATCCCCCTTTGATTTGGTGATTTTGTAAAAAAGAAAAGTCCTTGGAATTAAAGTCATATTGTTCGGATGGTCATCCAACCAATGGTTCCAATCTCTTTTTAAAAGATGCCATTTATAAAAAAGGTTCCCTCTTACTCTTAGAAAAGACCCCAGTGACCAATTTAGGGTGTGAAGGAACCTGACACCTCTATAAACTGGCGACAAATTGGACTCTAGTTTATGGCCACTTGAATCTGACCCCAGGGTGGTCATTTCAATCAATATTTGGCCACTTTTGAACCAATGGTCACGAGTACGATTGAATTTCAAGGCCAAGATTTTATCTTCTGTTCAGACCAGGAAATTCAATACCTTTTTATACCATCAGAGAAAGAAAATCTGAGCCCAGAAGAGTCAGAAGATTCCTTTTCAAGTACTTATGGATTTAAACCTTTGATTCATTCAAGCGAAATTAAAACTGTAACTTGAGGATAAGCATAAAAGATTCAGTCATGACTTGGAATAAAAAGTAATTCTAACATCTTTTCACTTTGGTCAAGATCGTGAGTGGAATATGCTCAAGTGTATTTATGCATGTAAGTACGAAAAAAGGCACAGGTGGGCGAACAGCACGATTTTCTTTCTTTCTTGGGACACCCAAATCCTGGCCTGGAAGGGAGGAGGGGGTTTTCCACCCATGTGTGTGTGCATTACTTTGACAACAGCCTAGATATTTGTTCCCCTGGAGACCACCCGGCAGGGCAGCCAGATCTGGCCCTCGTTCTTCCACTTGCATTATCGCTAGTGATAAAGTGAACTTTCAAAATAAACGATTTCTCAACCCAACATCTACTAAAATACGTTTGGACAATATGCTTCCTTGTAATGCTCTACGATGTGTTTGTATATAGTAGGGTGGGCCTAATTTCTAAAAGTAGGATGGGCCTTATAAGTTTAATCTTTAAAGTTTAAAAAATATTGCCCATCCAACTTTAGAAATTATAGCCCACCCTAAGTATATAGTGGTGTCTTTGTTTCATGCGAAATTCCTTGTGTTTTTGAGGAGAAAAAGTCGTTTTGCTACTCTATCCCATTTTCTCCTCCCTAAAAGGCAAAAGTTAAGTCAACAACTTATCTCAGGATGAGTTCTGCTAGTCAAGACAGACAGCATGGAGGGCAAGAAGGAAGGCAGGAAGGGAAAACCTGCTTGAAACATTTGGGTTCTGGGTGAAAAATGGACAGGTCACAGTCCAAAATTGATTTTTGGTCTAACAGCGAAAAATTGCGCCCCACAGAGCAAATATATCACCTAGAGCACAAAAAACCTTCCTAACCAAAATAAAGTGTACATTTTTCTGTCAAAAACAATGACGGAAATTATGCTAGATTTGCTCAGTCATGACAATTCTTCGATTGAATTAGGTCAAAGAGGCCATTACTCAAGTACAATTGAAAAAGATCAAGGTCTCTTTTTTGCAGCTTTTGTCGTCATGATCCCAGCCTAATCAATGCGTTTTGCTCTCCATAAATTCTCGTAAAAATCAACATAGCATGAAGCTTTGTCAAGTCCATACCTTTTTTCCCATCAGATGGGAACTTCTTTGTTTCTTGAAAGTTCCAAACCTCTCACTGAAGCTGTGTATTTATGTCCCTAGAAAACTCATGACATGCCTAATACGTCTTAGAATTTCAGTGTTATGGTCTGCATACAAAATTCAGTAGCTTTTGAGCCTACAGCTACTTTGAAAGAAAAGTCATGACAATTGAAACTTCAACGTTTTTAGTGGGATTTTTGGGAGATTGTGGATTTCCAAAGGTTATTCAAAGTTCTTTCAAAGTCATTTCAGAGTTAATTTTCTTTTCTGGTAGAAACTCTCCATCCCATCAACTCTTTGGTTGGGTAAAGTCACTGTAGTGACAGTAAATAAGCCACCTGCTGACTTAGAAGCTTCCTGGACATTTGGACGATTTAACCATGATGAGCTGCTCATCCGTGCGTAGAAACCAGCTACCACCAGTACTACCACTACCACAATCTTGTCCAACACATTCTACAGAGAGAGTTGCAGGCCAAGAAGACCTCCCTCTGCACAACAAAAACGATGTCACACTCAGGTGTGACCTATTTGGTGTAGTACTACACTCTTCTTCTTTTGTTAAAAAAAAGCATTCCAATTTCCATTACAGAAAGTGCCACAATACGCTTTTTACACTCCAAAGCATCTAGATTTCTAATTAGTCTATTCTCTGAACAGATCTTTTAAAACTGGTTTAGTACAGTGATTTTTTTTATCATCCAGACCTTAGTATAGCTGCAATCAAGGCAGATTCTATCTCTGGAAGATATGAATGGTGTCTGCTTGTCTGTCTGTCTTTTCCTTATTAGAAAATCAGATTTTTGGTTGGTGATTTTTGAGTAGGAGTCTGAGTAGACACTGGTGATGTGACCATTGTATTCTTATGCATAAATATCTTCAGCTAGCTCTTGAGCCATGCTTATTCTCTGTCATGACCCCAATAACGCCAGGGCTTGAACCCTATGACAATTCGTGATTTGGATCCTCGATGACCCAAAGATCTTTGTAGCAGCAGTTGTAGCATTCTCCTTTTTTAAACGTCACAAAGGGAGTCTTCTCAGCAACCTATTGTGTTTCAACTTTTGCGATGTCATCTCAGGATTCATCAATTGGCCTTGATACACAAAAGCCAAAATGTCATTAGCTTTTTACAATTTCACTAGGCTTAAAATGTCTCCTGCAGTTATCCAGAAAATCTTTCATTTTTGGAATTTTTAACTGACCTTGGCCAATGGAAATGGCATTAAAAAAAGGACCAAGGTTACTATTCTGATTTCCATATGAAATAGAGATGAGATAGATGATCCCCATCCTGATCCTGATTCCTGATGCTACTCGCAAAATTAGCACAGAGATATAAGCGTTTTGCATAAGATTTCATTCTTGATGGTAATGCGCTTATAAGTTGAGCTCACGATGAGTAGGATAGGGCAGCAGCATTGCCATATTGTTATGTCTTTGAATAGATATCATTATAGTTAATCCCCAATGTTATTCTTGAAAAGGTTATGGAGGTCGACCTCGTGCACATTATCAACGAGATTAGAAGCTTGAAATTGGAGTCAAAATCATTTATAATCGGCTGACTCAGCCACACTGAGTCAAAGCCAAGCTTGACTCGTTTATTGTTTCTCGTCATAGATCATATAACGGCGGCTATTGTAATAAGACTACACTATCATCTATACTATAGGCTACATAAAAAACTGCTCTTAAAAATTGTGACTTGGCAAAGTGTCAAAATTCAAACATCTTGAGGTTGTCACGATTTTTCCCACTATTGGAAGAGAAGCTTGTTTACCATCAAAAATTCCAAGCACGCTTTGGCTAGTCAACCTCATTGGCATCAATGCATGGATTGGATGAGCTCAGAAAACGAAGAAGGTATCATCCAGCGGAAGTTTTCAATATATCTCATGCATTGGTTGCCTATTTTGAACAACAAAAAAACTTCTTTCAAAGATGATAGCAACAAATGGTTAGGACCATAAAAGGCGATAATGATAATTGAGGTTCTTTTAAAACACGTGCTGCCTCCTCTTTTTGAAGTAAAATAATGGTAAAATGTTTGATTATTTACTATGCAGAATGCTCTGGAAAAAGTTTGGTTGGTTAGTTGGTCACGTGCAGAAAACATTACTCAGTTAATCCTCTTCTCAAAGGTTGCCAGAGAAAGTTGGAAAGTCCTTATTTAACCTGTGTGTTTTATACCTGGATGCTTGATGACTCACCACATACTCTCCTACTTTTCATCAAACTTTGAGGAGATTACCAATTTGTACCAAAAATGTTCTGCTTATCAGTACCATCAAATTAAGAAATCTTTAGAAAATGTACAGTTATGAAAGTACGTTTTGCAGGTGTCAAGCTAATGTCATTTCTTATTGATGCGCTGGCCTCTTTTTCCACTACAGTAACTCTGGTTCAATATACACCAGGCAGAAGGGGGCTATTGAACTTTTGCGTTCAAAATGTGGTCAAAATAATAATGGTCTATTAGAAAAGGAAGTACATGATGCATTCTATGCAATTAAAGTTGTTTGCAGCTGCTCTATTTGCCAAAATCTTTCAACCTAAACAATAAGAAACATCAATACTTTCACTCAATGAAATAGAAACAATTGAAGGAATTTAGAACTTAGAATTCAGTTCATTAACTGTTGGGAATTTCTCATTGGAATCCGTAATGGGTATCACGCGGCTTTTGTAGTAGCGCGGGAGCAAATTAGTAGAGGAAGTTTTGGCATCAAACAGCAGGTGAGCCCGTTCACATTTGTCAAAGGAACATCTGGCACTATAGAGGAGAGTGATACTAAATTGGGAAAGCTTCTAGTGGTGGTGGCACACAATATTCTGTTGCTATCTATTGATCAGGACAACACACATGTCATCATACTCATATAACCATACAGTTCCAGGGGTAGGGTGCTAATTTGTATGAAATTAGAAAATTACAGTATATAACAAAGAATATTTTCCTTTAGACTTCAGAGTTGAAGTAGAAGTCATTTAGCTTGTCTTAGGAATGCAATCACAGCAGGTCAACTGACAAAGCCAAGCTTATAGTATACAAAGGAGTTATTGAGTAGTTCAAATCAGGGAAGAAAATCTCCGCAAACTCAAAATGAGCTTTTACTCCAGCTCAGCACCTCCTGGAAACAAGAGTTTGACAAGAGAAAGATGTATCACCTCTTCTTGTTTACTATCAAAGAATTAAAAATGACTCATTGAAGTAGCAATGAATGCTTCTTCTCTGACACACGTGGGTGACATATGTGTCACGTGACACATCAGTGGTAACATTAAACCTAGAATGGCCATCAAATTGCTCACTTTATGGCACCTTCACTTTCCTAACACAAATGCACACTTGACCGAGACTGTAAGTATTGTAAAATGCTTCTGCTTAAGTTTTCAAAGCATTTTTGCATTTCAAGCTCTGACAACTTTATTTCTAGTTGTTCTGTGCAAGCAAAGTCATCTTTCGACCATTTTTAGTACACCTACATTGAGAAATAGACAAGTACTATAGTCACGAAATAGAAGAAGGGAAGGGAAAAGTGGAGGTTTAAAAGCTGGCTGACAAAAGTAGAGCGAAGGTGCCATAATGTTATCCTTTAAAGCTTGGAATCCCAAATATGGCTGTTCTATAATGGTGTTTGAGCTTATGCCAATCCATCTTTGTTTTGCTGGTTGCTGGATGGCTATACCCCCACTTTCCCCCCGGTTCTCCATGTCTTTTCTGATGCCCTTATGTGTCTTTTCCACGATGTTACCTTTCCATGATTTTCTAACTGATGCTCTAACGCAAAACAAATGTTATTTACTCAGGCAGGTATGGAAAAAATGGCATCCGCCGACGCTAGATGCAGCTGATGTACGAATGCAACCCTCACCAAAAAATCCATGAATTAATCATGGCAAAAATGTGTAGTAGACTTCTAGCTGATTAACCTTAATTTATGGTATGTATAGAGCATTTCTAATTCCACTCACGATTCCCTTATTTTATGAGTCACGGGAGAAGCAGGAAAATTGAATTGACATCTCATAAATTCAACGTTAGTACCTCCAGGAATTCTTTTTTAAGAAGTAGCAAAATTGCTTAGCTGCACGAGATGATCTTGGAATATGGATTGGGAACAAGAAGGGATTTGTTTATGATTACATGATTTGGTAATCAAGAGGGGAGGGCTCAGGTTTCATAGTCAAAACACCTCCAGCTTCTGAAGAATCAATAGGATTGGGAAGATGTACAAGTGCCAGCAGCAAACAAAGTACAGAAAAAGATTCGTTTTTGAACTCTATGACAAATGGTAGTGAGGAGGGTCACATTATCATAACTCTTTTTCGCACTATCATGATGTGTCATGAATGTTGTAACGAATCTTCTCTACAGTTATTTGACACTGTTTGTCATCTTCGTTATCGAGCTTCTCAACCGTCTCAAGTCTATCTTTAGAATGATTCAGTGGAAAATTACATTCAATAGCAACATAATTCACACCTAACCTAACCGAGGCCCGAAGGGCCGAGAGACTAAAACGTTTAAAAATTGATTTATAAGATCTCTCTTGGTACTCTGGACACCTAAATGTCTTCAAAGCTTGAACATGGAAATGAAGAAGTTTTGTAAAGCCTATGCATGAAAGGCGCCAGCATCCCATCAGTTGAGTCCTTTCAAGCCACGTGGGCTCATCTTTAGATAAACGTGCCTGATTGGAATGAGATCTGTGCACACAATCGACCACAAAATTGAATAGAAGAGAGAGAGAGAAACCTCTCTGTGAAGAAGGAATCGAGCATGAAATATTGAATGTGAGCGGCTTATAGTGAAAAGCATTCCATGATGAATACACAACTTAAAATTCAACTAAGCAGGAGGCTCCAGAGCAAAGCCCATGAGAAGGCACTTTTAATGACTCCACAGGACTTGAACTGAACGGCAATCACCACCCAATGCTTTGAATTACCAATTGAGGAGAATTTCCTATGGTCAATATTTTACAACTCTTTGGAGAAACCAATGATGCTGCTGCTGCTGTTGTTGGTAATACTGAGCTTGAGAAAAATATCAGCTATGGGAAATCTACAGGGTGTGTAAAGTTGACAGTTAGGTGATGAAAATTGGCTTGTATCCAGATTTCTAGGATTTCTAATTCAATTTGGAAATTGAATGAAAAATCTTCTCTGGAAAAGTGATTTTTTGTGCTACATTTAAAATATCTGAAATCCACTTTATAAGTCGCTGGTAGCGTTCTAATACTCATAATTTCAGTTAGAGATTCACCCTGTAGTAGTTGGGAATAATGATGAGGAGTAGGAAAAACATCCCTTTGACAATAGATTCTGGAATTTTTCGCACAGCTAGCTGAGTAGATACTAACATAGGGAAGAAGATGGCGGAGAGAGATGCTGATCTAGAAAAACCTTTTGTTTCTCTGCTGAGGGCAATAACAACCGATCGTGCACATAATTTGGCGCACGCACATCTTCAGCATACAACACCCATATTTCAGTCTTCCTTCTCTACTAACTATCAACCAGAGATAAAGAACGCCACATGGGGGCATAACTAAAATCCGCGCTGCGGCGCGATATGGTTTGACCCAACCAAGGCCGAAAAATTGGACCAAAAAGAAACTCAATAAAATAACTAGAATCACCTTTTGAAATGTGATCATTGAGCAAAAAAGTGGGTCAAAAGCTAAACAGTTGATTAGTTATGCTCGTCTAAACTGTTGACCTCGCGAGCTAGAGGTCAATCTTGGCATTGCTTGGCATCAGAGAATAAAATAAAATCCCTAACGACAACACCTCACGCGTCATTTGATCTTAATCTTGACACCTACTTGACGCAAATTTGCATCATTACTTGGGCTTCAACACGACCTTCTAGGTTCCCAAAAATATAGACAACAAGAATTTCAATTTCCTGAAATATTGACTAGCGAGTCAAGATTTGAACTTGCTGCTGAAGGAAACACCAATGTTTGAGCGGAAATGTCAAATGTAAACAAATCTACCAAGCCAATAAAATTCTAAGACACAAAGTGAAATCAAACATGATTTTTTTTCTTTCCTGTTTCAAAAACTGGCAAAACAGACAATTTGGAAAATTGCTTCATTTTTTGGCTAATTCACAATATTGGAAAATCACTCGAAAAATGTCTCATCATTTTACAATATGGCGAGCGAAGCGAGCTACGTTCATTTTCAAAATAATTTAATTTTGAATTTTTCGCGCCAAATATCAACATTTTAGTGCTTTTCCAACACTGCTAATTTTAATTGCCACTTTAACGGTGTTTGAAATATGACTCTTTGCTTACCTGAGATTTGGGTCAAAAATCCGCTTGGCAAATCGAACAAGTGTCACTTTTCTAATATCGCACACACTTGTGTACAAAAACACCGACCGTCCGGCTCTTTCAGTACCGGCTGCAACACGAGAACTGAGGTGTAGCAGCGCACCGAAAAAAAGTCTAATGCAACGGCGGCGGCCGGCGGAGTACTCAGTACCTCTCCTACGTGCTTAAACGAAAGCGCAGCTCCTCAGCTGCTCGGCTGAAATTCAGACTGAGTCAGCAGGCATGGCAATAGCGCAAGCGGCGAGTGGTTTTACGGGTTTTACGCGCTTTTTGCTGCCGAACGATGCGACACGATTATTACTGAGATATCTTAGTGGATAAACTGGACATTGGTTATTTGTTCAACACTTAGTGAGGAAAAAAAGTACAAAATCTTTTGGTGAGGTGAACTTCTGTTTTGTAGTCAAATTCTGACTTTGACAAGTTTTCTAACCTACTTACAACGAGCGAAGCGAGGTAAAAATCCAAGTTTTCGTCATATTTCAAATGTCCTGTGTCCGGGATTCAACTTTTGTATCTGTGATTTTGTCAAAGACTTTGTTTTGAACATTTTTACCACTGCACTACCGACTGTGAGGCTTTGGACTTGAAGCTAAGCACAGGAAGGAAATGACAAGCCTGACTGCTCTTAGAAAAGAGAGTTTCTTAGCTTCTGCGGCTACTGGCTTGTTCCGCTTCAACACATTTTGATTGCTAATTTTCTACTCATTAAGCAATCATTTTTCTAGATTTATGTTCAATTTCCACAATTACAAATCAACATTGGATTATAAGAAGCTTGGATTTTTGCCATACATCGCATCGCTGGGGTTGAGTATATCAGAAATCTCATCAAATCTAGCAAAATGACTTTACCAGTAATGGATTTTTGCCGTCGTCATAATGATCAAGGTGACCTACTGTGCTATCAAGTGTAGGTACAACTCTATCAAAAGGTGTTTTTCTGGAGAAGAAAATGATAGATAGGATTTTTGTGGGATTCCAATTAGGTCATCACCATTTCAAGTTTTTCGCGCCAAGCCAAGCCAGCCAGAGAAGCCACCCAAACGATTTGTCAAGCCTGTTATCAAAATCCATTAAATGGCGTTGATAGGAGATCACCAAAGAGACGCCCAAGCTAAAACCTTCTTGCCTCAATGACCTAAGATCTTCTTTTCTCCATCTAAAATTCAAACTGTCTTCATTATTATCCAGACTTTTACCAAAGTGACTTTTTGGCACTTGGCTGGTCTGCTGATCAAGACTTCTTTATTGACAAAGAATCAACAAAAACCAAATGATGAAGAAGTGCTGCGCTTTGGGATGATAATGTCTGTGAAAATCAGATAACGTCTATTCCTGCTGGTTTGACTTGAAGAACGAAGTGGCTTATCAAAGTCCTAAACTCATTTGTCACATCACAAAAGTGGAGGACGCTTAGCTTCTTTCTTCCCAATCTTCAACTGGTTTTTTCAGCATGGACACACCTAAAATGCCAAGAAAATTATCATTGAAAGAATGCATTCAAATGAGGAATCTTGAGTCACTTTAGGTATTTTGGGACCGAAATTCTCAATGTTTGAATTTTTGCGCCAAAAACAATATTTATTTTGGTGGTAATTTCTAATTTACCATTTATTTGAATTTTCGCGCCAAAATGTCAAAGCTTCCGCTTAAAAAATCTAAAAGTTGATTTTGGGAGGGAATTTCGAGTATTTTTACACGGGAAATAAAAGTTTGGCTACGTGTTGCTCGCTTCGCTCGCTAAAAGCGGAAATTCAATGTTTATGGTAGGGATTGAAACTAATTTGTAATTCATGCAAGATGATAAGGCGTTGGGGGCATTGGAATGCACGTTATGAGGCCCTAAGAAGGTGTAAAAAAGTCCAGAACAGGTTTGTAGTTAATGCAAGAAAGAGATGGTCGAGACTGACTGTATTATGCGCGAGATGCTATGTGTCTTTAAGGTGTCCTTGAATCCCTGCTTATTTTTTATCAACTTGAGTTAAGGCCCCTCTGTGTTGCGCACTGTTACATGCCTATGCACAATCAGGAAAATGAATTACTCACGAGAATGTGATTCATATTTCTTTTATTCTTCTTCAATGTGCAGCCATTGTTGCATTTTTGAACATATCTTCCGCTCATATAAGCTTTAAAGAAAGAGTTTAAAAGTTGAGGTCAAGATTCCATGTTCAGTATTTGAATATTATTTGAATTTTCGCGCCAAAATAGCCCAAATTGGCTGGGTAAGAGATTCTTGAAACATTGTAAATTTAAGGCTAAACAAAATTAGAAAATTGCCATTTTCCAAGTCACACACACCAGAGAAGTCATGTCTTTACTCTTTTTAATGACTCAAGCACTTTTAAAAACTTGTTCAAGTGCTTGGCCTAATGACACAGGATGAAGCTAAACAAAAATTAACCTAATGACTTTGTCACTTAGGATTTAACCTTTGGTAAATTATAAAGTCACTTTAGCCTGTAGTTGTTTTCAAAAGAGGCTTGTTGAATATGAGAAATATTGATCAAACCCAACCTTTTCACACCTTTTGTCTCGCCCCTCTTTTTGTTAGAGCTTCCAAGCTCTTATCTGCCCATCAATCTTCCAACATGTTGAATAGATTTTACTTTTGGTAGAGCGCCCTTAGCATGCATAAGAGCGGAAGAATTTGAAGAAACTCACTCAACCTACCTGTCCGAAACTTTGAGATCCATCAATTCAAGACTCTCGCCGATGATGATGAATTCAAGCCATTGATCAAATTAGGACGTCTTGATTTGCATATACACAACGGACTGAAATATCAAAATTGAATGTAAAAACTTGTGGAATAAGATTAGACAAAGTTGGAAGGAGTTTACCTGTAGTGTGAGCAAGTTAAGCCAGAAGGCAATTAGTTCCAGCAGAGATATCTTTCTGTCTCTCTCTCTGTTGCTGCATTTCATAGAATTTACACTTTACAGCCCATTAAAACAGTCTAACTCTTATCTGATTCTTCTTTGCTGAGATTTGTCGCTCACTAAGCTCACGCCTTTTATTGTCAATCAATTGTGTTTTGTTCATCAAATAAAATAAGCGATATTAGGCTGTAACATTGTCACGACTGGACCACCACTTTTAAAAATCAGGAAGGTTGGACTGTGCTACGCAGAGTTCAATTCAACGGCTACGAAATCTGTTGAGTGTTGATAACCTCATCTGAATTATGAATTATTTCCTGTTCATGAGTCATGACCTCCTTTGTTTCATAAAAAAATAGAGATGAAGAAACTCGGGAATCAGGATAGTGAAGTGACTACAGTTGTTATAGAGCATCAAAATGGGGCAAGACCAAGTGAAACTGCATTGTAAATAAGCATGATCCAAAAAGCAAATTTTATTCAGTTTTGAAAATTACATTCATTAAAAATCACAATCATAGTTTCCCTCGTCATTCTCAGCAGTTCCACCACCAAAAAAGCAATGCTTGCAGTTGACACAAGCAACAACTTCAGTAAGTTCTCCAAGGTCTTCACATGTCACATTTGGTCCACCAAGGCATTCTCGGGTACGTGAACGTTTAGGTTCAACTTTGGGCCTTCCCCCTTCCACTTCCTCTCCTTCATCATAACAAGTTGCTGAACATCCAGACCATTCAGACCATTGACCAAGTGTGCCTTTGCAAGGTGATAGACCCGGACATTCTCTTTCTTCTTCAAGATCTCCTAAGCCATCACAATCTCCTGGACCAATACATCTCCTTTGGCGTTGCTGTGTTCCTTCACCACAAGTTGCTGAACATTGAGACCATTGAGACCATTGACCAAGTGTGCCTTTGCAACGTGGTAGATCCGGACAAGCTCTTTCCTCTTCAAGATGTCCTAAGCCATCACAATCTCCTGGACCAATACATCTCCTTTGGCGTTGCTGTGTTCCTTCACCACAAGTTG
>LT727894.1:878129-907990 GCA_900157175.1 Oithona nana
CAAGCAAACTTTGGAGATTCGAGTGGAGCAAGGAGAAGCCGTCAGGCTTTACATAAGTAGTAAACAACTTGAGTGTGAAGATGAAATAAACAAGGAACAAACAATATTTGGCAATAAAGTAAAGTATACGATATTTTCTCATTCTGGATCTTTTCTGCTTGTCGATTTCAATCTTCATATCTTTAGAGTATTGGGGATTGAGTTTATTTTAGATAGTAGATTCACTTAGATCTAAAGCTGCCGTGGTTATCATGGTAATGCCCATAAAAACCAAGAAACCAGCCAAAATAGCTTTGTATGTCCAATTTGTAATGTATTTGGTCATTGACAAACCAATCTTGGAAGCAACCAATCCAGCCAAAGCTACTGCTAAATACATATCCAAATCTTTGATGGTAAACCAAGTAGCAAAAGAATAAGATGGTGGAGGTGTCTTGAAAATGTAAGATACAATTCTGATGAATGTATTGACTGTTGCAATGACTGTTCCGTTGGCTTTAATGACAGGATTTGGATATTCAAAGATCAAGAAGAAAATGATAAAAGGTGGACCACGTAGTCCAACTAGTCCACCTAAAAAACCATCCAGAAAACCAGTGCAGAGTATAACCAATATGATGGGTTTCATCGGCCAAAATTGTTGTTTCAAAACAGTCCAATTCCATTGGTTTTGCTTGTCATTGATTGCTGCTGTATCCTCTAAAGTAACAAAAATATCTGAAAACTTTTTCAGAATATTTTCTTGTTGTTGTCTGTTGGACCAATCTTTAGGATCATCAAGTTTCAATTGTGCTTTCTTCTGTTGCTTTCCAATTTCATTTTCTTTGTGGAACTGTTCAAGATCTATTTGAGACACTTGTGGTCTAACTTTATGAAATGGTTCGTAACCAAGTTCAAGCATTTGGTCAAAGCAAGCAGCTTCAATATGTGTATGATCTAATTCTGTCAGTTCACTTGAATTTGACAAATTGATGTCAAGCTGCTGCAGCTTCTCAGTCACAAGACTTTCACCTCGAGTCAAATTTTTCCACAATGAAGATTGTTTTGCTCTTTCAATCGACTCCTTGTCATTTTTTTCTTGTTGATAAGCTTGGTTTGTAATTCCATCAGGAGCTACTCCAATGAATTGACCAATAGAATCCAAACAACCATCTTTGTCTTTCAAAAGAGATTCATAACTTATAGATGTAAATCTATCGGGTCCAATTGATTTAGACAGGGTTAGAGCAACTTGCTGAAGTTTACTCCAATTTTCTGCTATTTTATAGAAGTGACAATTACCGATTGGAGCCTGGAAATTAGGTATGTGAACTATTTAGCATTCTTGACAAACTCTAGATAAAGGTAGGTTGTACTTACTTTTTTGAATGAAATGCAAACATCTTTTGGATTTCTATGAAGATAGATGTACTTCATTCTCTCTCCAAAATGTTCCTCAAGCTCTTTACTGTACAAACTTGTTTTCATGGATTTACAAATCCAAGTTGAACAATTATTTGATTCTGCATACAAATCCATCACAGCTTCAAAGATACCAACTAATGACTTGGTTCCACATTTCTTAGTCACCATTGATGGTGTCATAATCAACTTGTTTCCTTCATAATCAGTCCATGGTACAGGATTGGCATCAATGTATGCAATGACAGCTTTGATTAAACATTCAAAATTATCTGGTTTTGATAGGTCTCCAAAATTCTTGAGGATCGGTTTGAACGTATCAATGATATGAGGAGGATGAGGTGAAGCAATCCATGAATATTTTTGTGAAATCATCAATTGTAACCAATTACTTCCTGATCTTTGACAGCCAATCATGAAGTACACATTTGGTTTAACAGTGGTCTTCTGGTCTTTTCTGGTCAAATCAATCAAAGTTTTTCTAATGGTATGGATTTGTTTTATGGATACCAATAGCGTTAGTATTCCAATAATCATCTTCATGATTGGTACTGGTGTGTGATCCTGGAGCCAATGTCCAACAGGGGTACCAACAAATTGTACTAAAATAAAGGGTACCAAGAGATCCAACCTAGCATGCTTCTTCAAATTGACTGAACCAAGAACAATAGGTTGGATGATGAATAGAGCCAATGTTTGAATGAATACAGCGTACTTCAAGTCATCTTCAATCCAATTGGCCAGTACACCTATTTGGTACCAAAAGATGAATATGGTGGCCATACCAATGCCCATGGCGCTGAATGTCAAGTTGGCCATAAAAGTCATAAAGGCATAGTAAGCTATTTGTCCAAGATTTACTGCCATCTTTTGACTAGAATAGTAGTACTAGACTATATCTAGTGCTCTACTTTTGACAAAACTATGATAGTGTAGTGATGTGCGAAGCTCAAACACAACTAAAACTGACATCCAAAGATGTCCTAAAAAACTTGCGCCCTCGTTAACGAACGTACTCTAGAGTATCCAATAGCCGTGATATCACGCACCTTTTTTTTCGGTAATTAATAATACTATAGGTACAAGAGGTTATATTGAAAGCAAAACGCCACTTGGTCATTTTACATACTCGTTACTCCACTCGAAATAATTCACAAAGTATTGTTAGATACCTTGCGAGCGAAGTTTTTTTTAATCGATTTTTAAATTTCGGTATCGAAAAATTGACGAGCTGGCCTCCGGCCAAAATTAGTTGCATGTATGAAATCAATCTTTTTTACAAGCCTTTTCTCCCTTCTTTCACATTTTGAGAAAACCTTCAAGGCGGTCAGGTAAGAGAGGAGCGGCAAAGGTTGTTATGTGTTAGAAAGCCGCCGTTGTAGTCAGTCGAGGTCCAGGTGTTGCAAAGTAACCATAGTAGCTTGAGTTGTCGTCTAGCTAATATGCGAGGAGCCTTGTAAAACAGCAACAGTAAATGACAACAAATAAATTCCCAGGAGAAGCGGGAAAATCCGAGGGAAAGCCCTTATGGGATCTAAGAAGCCTACTTGCTTTCTAATTAGGCCTTGAGTCACTCTTCAAGTGGCGATCACGAAAGACACAACATTTCTTGGAACTTTGTTTGCTAAGGTAAGAGACACTCTAAAGGTACTTCTAGTTCTAAGGTCGTCAACCTTCTTTGTCTGGCCTTCAAGTCTTCTTTTTTTTTGCAAACGTGGAAATTAGCAAGCTACTTTAGTTGCCAATATGTTGCCAATGTTGAAATTATAAGTGTATTTTAGTGATTAGAATTAGATTTCGCACTTTCGTTACTACTTACTCTTTTTTACAGAAAACTTCGAGATTGTGAGCGTTGTAAAATACAACACGTAAATGTTGTATGCTTGATACAAGGTCGTTCAAGCTTTTAAAATCAAAATACGTGGCCTTTTCAAAAAATTCAAAATACTAACTCTTGGTTTTGAATCCTAAAAATGATTACTTAAAGCATACGCTTTCAATCCACTCGAATCTCCAAAGTTTGTTCCTACGTTGCTTCCTAACTTTGGACACCTATGTCATTCAATGTACTCTGAACCCATTCGAAAAGATTTATCTGCCTTTATCTAAAAGTAAAATTACTGTCCATAACCAGACATGACATTTATTTGTTTTCGAAATCAAACCTTTTCAAGCAATTTTGTAGAAAACGTCATCTAGCGTTAGACTTCCTTTTTATCATGCAAAAAGTACTCGAGAAAATTAGGTTTTTAGTCAGCAAACTATCATCGATTTTTGGCTTTTTGCTAGCAATCTTATGAATTTCTATGATCCAAGGGATCCAAGGTCATTTTTGATGATGAGAATGTAGTGTCAGAAATAGGTTTTGAGGCCACTTTCCCAGTACAACATGAAGATGCATGACAAGGCTGATTTCTTAGAAAAAGTGCATCTGGTTCCAAATATAACATGCTCCGCGACTAGGCGACTGGCCTTGGTAAGCCTTTGGCCTTTTTGCATTATGAAAGGGGTAGTGCTGAGGTGTGGAATCGAACCCTCATTGACTATTAATTGAGCTTTGACGTGCTTATAATCATCATGCATGCCATTCAATGATTCATGCATATTTGGCCTTTGCCAAAATGATTTCCCTCAAGACCTAAATTATTGCAGGAATGGAGGAACCTCTGCTCTACTCTCCTACCAAAGGCCGCCGGCGAACCCGTAAAGGCTCCGATGCCAGCCTTTGGTCTTCCCGCACTTTTTCCGCAAAATCCCGCAGTGAACAAAATCTTCATCAAACTGACATTTTACTCAAAAGACGAAATACTTTTGTCATTGACAATGTGGCTCAAGAAGACTCGATTGTAAAGACCAAAGGTGGCCTCAAGGCTTTTTTAAAAGGCCAACAAGACTTTGTCTTTCCCCCTGAAGTCAAGGCTTATATCAACAGCCATTTTCGAATGATACGAGAAGAGAATTTGCGGTTGAGTCAAAGCTTGGAAAAATCCAATAATCAATTGAAAGAATTGAGACCAGAACATGAGAATGACTTGAAGTCCCTTAAAGCTCAATTGGAGAGAGAAAAGGCCAAAAATAAGGCCATGTTGAAACGGTTGAAAGAAGATCAGCAAAGTCATAATGATCAAGTGATTTGGATGTCGCAGAAACAACAGCAACAAAGTTACAATAATAACGAAAATGAGCAACAGAATAAAAATACGGAAAATGCGGAACCACGGAATTCTAGACCTTCAACGACTATAATCAGTGCCAAAGTTGATCAAGCTGCAGATCGAAAAGTCAAACTTTTAAATAAAACAGTCAAGAATTTACGGATGGAAATTGCTGAATTACAAAAGCAAAACTACACAATGAAACAGGTAGTATTTTGGCGTGAAAATTGTTACTACAGTAATTATTGCATTTTTTTGTTTTGCAGGTTCTTATTAGCGAAATCGGGTCAGAAACTGAAGTAGAACATGCTTTGACTTCCCTTTCTTCAAAACGAGGAGGTAGCAGCGGATCTAACAATCAAAGCTGGGAGGGTCGAGCTTCAAAAATTGCCAAATTGGAAGCGAAATTGAAAAGCCTCCGAAATTCGGAAAGTTCAAGACCTGGTTCACCTAAACATCCTGTCAGAGGTACTGGAGACGGTAGCTCTCGTCAAGGAAGTTTAACTCCAACCACACCAAACAATTTGCCAGGTAACTCAGTAAGGAGTATGGAACGATGTGAAAATTAATCACGCAACCTCTTTATTTCAGAAGCTTCTGAGAGTCTTTTGTCGGCTTCTTTTGATAGAAACCTTCAAATAAAGTATGAAGAAGAAGCAACAATCCGCAAGGTGTCGGAGGTTGAACGTGAACGCCTTGGCGAACATGTTCGTGTGTTGACCAAGAGATTGAGGTCAGCCGAGGACAGTGTCATTGCCTCTGAAGTGGCATTGAGGTCAGAACGAAAGCAAAATGCAGAATTGCAAAAACTTCTTGAAAAAGCTCATATTGAGCTACGAGACAACAGACGACCTCATTCGGAATTGGCAAACTTTAGTTCCTCTTTTAATTCAAAACCATCCTCAACCACTGGTTTGGCAACCAAGAATCTGCGAGAAGAACTGAAAATCACTCAAGATCAATTGGAAAATTTGGGTAAACAAAGGGAAGAGGATTTGGATATGTATCTCAAATTGGCTTCAGATTCAAGAAGAATGTTCACTCAAGGATTAAAAGAGACTTTAGATAAATGAATTCTGATTGAATGAGCTTGTATATTTTTCTTTTCTTTTTTTTCTTTTTTGGCAGTAAATGGAATAATCATAGTAGCAAAAACACAGAAAATTTTGGGAAATTATTGACTGGTTTTTTGTTCGTCTTTTTCTTTGCCTTTTTAGCAGGCCTAATAAATGTCACAAAGTTTAAAAAAATGACTTTTGGTGGTCAGTGGAGCTTTTTAGATTATGGTCAGAATTTGGTGGAAAATGCCAAAAATTGGGATTTATGAATGTAGAGGAAAATAACCAATCTGGACACCAAAAATCATCTTTTTTTACTGGGTCTCATAGTTAAAAAAAATTGGCACACAAAATCAATTTTTAAAGAAGAAATCTTTGCATCAGATAAAAAATCATTCGTTTTTTTCATCTTCGCTGATCAAATCACTTTTTGCCCATGATGGCTTTTTTGAATAGCTTTTCACGCTTATTTTTCTCCTTTTCCATGTCCTTTTTCTCACGATCATTGTGAGCTTTGAGTTCTTTGATCTTTTTCTTGATTTTTTCGCGGTCGTCTTTGTTCTTGATACCCAGGTCTTTCAGACCCGATGAGTCCAAGTTCAGTAAAGCTGCACCAGTGATGGTCTTGTCCATGAACAACGTGATGTACGACTCCATACCTAAAGCCAAAAGCCACTGACAAACCTGTAAAGTAAAAGGATAAAATGAATATTTTGTCAATACGAAATTTACAAAGTTAAAGTTGACGCATGATGGTCAATGGGTCAATGACTAGAGAGCGATCGAAATGTAGGTCGACCTCAGCGGATTGATTTTTTAAGTTTAAGGCAAGAAAGGAGATTTCTTACTTGTTCCTTTGCCCATTCCTCAACCGGGCTGGAGGACCACTGATGAGGCTGTTTCTTATCACCATTGGTCTCCGGCTGATGGTTAGAGGCCGCATTAATATTTTGCTGTTGCGGACTCACTTGATGAGCTTTACGAAATTGTGGCGGAATGATACCAGTATCAGTCGGTTCTGAAAAACCAAAAAAATACTTTATGATAACTGATCCGGATAAGGATTTTGAACATCAAAATGCAATTTTTTTCAAACATTACCAACTGAGCTTTGTCTCTGAAATGATTCGCCTTGCCTGGGCATAGCGATGCCCACAGGTCTGACGTGTTGGTGGTGATGAAATGCAGGACTGTAAGGAACATGACCCGCGCTTCCGGGGTGGATAACGGGTGGCCGGTGTTGGGTATGATGATTATGCATCAGGTTATTCGGGGGAAAGGCAGGTCTGTTAATATTCACATATGTAGCTGTTTCGGAGGAGGCCGCTGGTAAAGCATGATGATGTCCTCCAGGATGTCCAACTTGGCCTGGGTAATGGTGGATCACAGTTGCCGCCGTGTTAGTGTATAAATGTGGAGGATGTACGATTTGGGGAGGATTTGACGTTAGCGAAGGTTTTCGCACTGCAACAAAAATCAAATCAAAATCACACATCGCAAAATCAAGGTTAATTTCAAACACAAAACAAAAGGTACAAAAAAATGTTGTGCATGACCTATAATAATAAATGGTGCAAAGTTCAAGTTTTACTTTTCATTCTTACTTAATTTTTGCATCCATTTAGGACATTTTGGAAGTCTCAAATTATGTCCTGTGCAAAGGAAAAAGAAAAATGTAAAAATTTGAACGAAGAATTCAAAACACATAAAAAAATTCGTGAAAATGAAGTGTTTTAACTTTGATTATTTCACGAGAAAAAGGGAACAAGTATTTTGGACATGCTTGATGACATCGGTTTTTACCTTAGCGTCTTGAGTTAGGGACGGCTATTATTAGATACAAATTCAATTTCAAACTATAATTTGATTAGTTTTGTGCATGTTTTAAAATTCGATTATTATTGACTTACTCGTTTCATTGGCCATTTTGACAGCCTTTTGTATATCAGCTGCCATAGCTTCGGGTACAAAAGCTGCATTCTGTGGAGGCTGCTGAGGTTGTTGCTGTAGCAAAGGCTGCTGTTGATGATGTTGTAAAGGCTGCTGCTGCTGTTGTGGAAGAGGCTGTGGAGGCTGCTGAAGCACTTGAGGTTGTTGAGGCTGCTCTTCTTCTTCTTTGCTCTTCCGTCTCTCTTCTAACCTCGATCTTAACTGATCAGCTAAAGTGTTGGAATGCTGTTGAGGCTGTGATGGAGGCTGCTGCTGTTGTGTTCGTCGCTGAACAACATTCTGCATTTCTGACAAAAATGAGGCCTTTGGAGCTGCTGGAGGCTGCTGCACCTCTTTGTTGATGGGAAATGTTCGGGATGAGGAAGTGACGGTGACCACTGAACCAACATACCCACTATCACTATCCGGAGTGTTTTCGCGGGTATCCTCACAGCTATCAGCCTTTAAAAACAATGACGTCATCATTTGTTTACTTTTAGATGCACAGTGTTGAAAAAAACCCTAAAATGTCTCATTATTATTTCAACTTGGCCAAAAATAATGTCGATTCTGGTTCAAATATTGGCAGATTTTAACTTTGATTTTGGCGCGAAAATTCAAATATGTTGTAAAATGAGACTTTTTGAAGTCATTTTCAACCACTGTGATGATCAAACTTACGGGAAATCCACTATCACTAGCATTGCTTAGAGTAGAAACGGACTTTCGTAGCACTGTGGCCCTCAAGGCTTCTTGGGACGGCCTTTGCCTTTGCGACAAGAAGGTTCCCTTGTGTGCCAACTCGGCTCGGCTCCGGTTGGCCGACACGTCCAACAACGTGTGGAAGGGCACGGCCGCGTCCAACTCTTCCTTGGCCGAGGCCATGTCGGCTGAGATCTCCTCACTCACCAGTTGAGTATTCTTTAGCACCGGTTCCGGAATCAACTGAAAAATCAACCAAAAATATAATTTGAATTTTCGCGCCAAAAATTATCTAAAGCGGAGCGATGAAGGCCGAAGGCCGACCGAGCCAGCGTCTTTAATCTTTTTGTTACGTAGGCTAATTTTGATAAAGAGTTGGTCAAATCAAACGGACAAAACCCGGAAAGAAATCGGGTGCAATCACGCAACCTCTCCATCTTTTTTTAGACATACCGGAGGCTGTTTTAGTAGTTCAGGGGGTGACAAATCTCCGTTGGTTCCTTGCAAGTCTTCATAAGGCAGTCTTACTGGGATTCCTGCGTATTTTTGTGTGGTCGCCAACTCATCTTCCAACTGTTGGACCCGCGACTTCAATAACCTCAAATGCGAATTGTATTCGTTGTCTCGTTCCCGCAATTGTATAGACAACAATTGCTCGTGTCTGGACAACTCGTGAATTATTCTTTTGGCGTGCTCGTATTTTCGCTGGAGAAGACTCAAGTGATCCTGAAAAGGCAAAAACAACGTGTGTTACACTAAGAACGACAACGACTAAGACGGCATCTAGCAGAATTTAGAAAGCTCCTATTTTTACTTCCCGTGACAATTCTCACACTGTACTTTTTGTCTCTCTAACTTTTTGTAAGACTGCAAAATGATGTCTAATTGGTAAAAAAATACAGTGGTGTGATGACACAGTGTTTGAAAATAATTTCAAAAGTCTTATTTTGCAATTTTAAGAGCGATGCGAGTTACGTTTATTTGAATTTTCGCGCCAAAAATCAAAATAATCAGAATCTCAAAATACGAATTTCGCTTTTTTGGGCGGTAAAATTCAAACATTTTAGTGGAAATTCACTTGCAAATGTTGCAAAATGAAACTTTTTTAGTGATTTGCAAACACTGTGTCAATTATGCAATTAGAATTGGCAAGGTGTCAAAAAGGCGACAATTTTCGCTACATTTTCACATTCAAAACTTTGGACGTTGTTGTGACTTGAAAAAGAAACTTCAAAAAGAAATGATAATCATTTTGAAATCTTGCCAATTTTTTAGAAGACAGGAGAAATGTTTGTACCTCTTGATCTGCGAGTTGTTTAGCTTTCACTTCATCAGTCTCAACGTCTTCATCTTCCGGATCGCTTGAGCCCACGGCCTGCTCACGTTTCTCCACAACAAGCTAGAAAGGAAAAAAATCCTAATTAATTTCCGCTTCGTTAATAAGAACCTTCCGTAACAGTGTTTGAAAATCTCAAAAAGTCTCATTTGCCCAAAAATTAAACAAAATCGTGTATCTTCGCTTTGTCAAAAATATTGTAAGCAAGAACTCAAATGTCTCTGATTTGAAATAAACCAAGGGTTCATAGGTTTCGTGAATAAGAGGTTTCTAAAATTGCGAAACGTTTCGTTTTGTTTTCGAACGTTTTGACGTTTGTAGCGTCTCGGTCATTTTACTTAAGTACACAATACAGCCAAGATGTCAAATTACAATTGGAAGATGCACTTTGATTATGACATTTTACAATGTGGAAAAGCAAGGAGTCAAAAGAAGATCATCGTCATTTGTCACAACGAGTCAAAAGAAGAAGAACGACGTTCAAGAGGTTTTTGTAAGACGATAAGAAAGGCCAAATTCACCTTCCATACCATCAAGAATACCCTCGAGGCCTTACGATGCTACGATGAAATGATGAAGAACTATTCCAATATCATTTTTAGCATTTGTAGTGATACTATCAATTGCCCACAATGCGACAATGCTTTGCAGTTGAAAAGATTTTTACAAGAAAAATCCGTCATCCATGACCACGATGCTTTTCAATACCCCTTGCGAAACAAGTTCTTTTGGAGGAAATCACCGTCCAAAGTCAGGAAGAACGAAGAATAACGAAGGACAGGATGCCCAAAATAACTCAACAACATTACTACAATGCCAAATTGGTTCTTTACAGAATAAAGGAAAAATGTAAAATCTCCCATCTGTCCAAACTTTCTTTTATAAAATTATCTTGATCCGTGATCCAGATACTTTTTTCGGAGGTGATCCGAAAAGGATCTGATCCAGATCCTTTTTTCAGAGGTGATCCAAAATCCAAACTTTCTTTTATAAAATTATCTTGATCCGTGTTCCGTGATCCGAAAAGGATCTTGATCAAGATCCTTTTTTCAGAGGTGATCCGAAAAGGATCTTGAACAGGTCTGGTAATTTCTAAAATGTAAATAAATGGATGGTTGTCCCGTTGCATTCCATAGATGCATTCGGCTATCCTCGCTAGGTTTCGTGAATAGGACGTTTCTAAAATTCCGTTGACGTTTTAAACGTTTTACAACGTTTTGGTTATGTTATGACCAAACATTGTAGTGTGAAAACAAACCATAACAAGATGTCAAAGATTTACGATTGGCAAAAACACTTTGACCCCGCAGAAAAAGAGTTTCTCAAACACGGTGCCGGAAGTAGTCGCAACGAAATCAAAGTTGTTTGCCACCGTGACCCAAAAGAAGAAAAAAGGCTTTCAAGATCAATTCGTCAAACGTTTAAGAAAGCCAAGTTCACCTTCGCCAAGGTAGACGTTGATTTGCGGCATGGCAATTTTACTGATGAGGGCGTCAATGAAGTGAGGCTACATCGTGGTTCTAGAATTTGTCCTTGCTTTACCAACATCATTTTCAGCATTTGTGAAGATACAAAAAGTTGTGAACAATGCAGAAGAGCAGTGGACTTAAAAAAATATCTTCAAAAAAAATCTTTTATAGGTAAACATGAATCACATCAATATTCCATAAAGAACATTTTGCTTCGTGATTTCAAGATTTACAATTGGATACCTGGTTTTGACAGATTGGAGAAAGATTGGTTACAATTTGGTGAAAAAAGTAGCCGAAATAAAGTCATGGTCATTTGCCATCGCAACCCCAAAGAAGAAAAAAAGCGTTTTTTGAAAAACATGTTATTGTTGTCTGCAACGGACAAGTCGAAATTCAGTTTTCATCGCATCAAAAGTGCTGAAGAAGTTTTGGAGTGCTATGATGAAATCCTGAAGAACTACTTTTCCAACATCATTTTTAGCATTTGTCGCCAAGATTTTGTGGACAAATGTTCAAAATGCAAACCTGCTGTGCAATTACGAGAATATTTACAAGATAAATCACTCATCCGGAAAGATGGTCGTTATCAATACGATTGGAAATATTTCTACATAAGGAACATTTCCTTTCAAGGACTAAAAAAGGCAAAGAAAAAAAGATTTTCTCGTCCTAAATGTGACTGTTGTTATGACTGGTTAAAATAAAAGCAATTTTCAAACACTATGATCATCGACTCAACTTACCTTGGCTTTCAGGTTTCCCATCTCCTCTTCGATCACTCGATTCTTACATTGAGCCTAAAAGCAAAGAAAACAAGATTGAAAGTTCCAATGTAGAAATCGCGCCTAAAAAAGTTGGTACGTCCGTGAATTCATGAATGAGTCTAAGATTCTTACCTCTTCCAATTTGAGTCTGAGTAATTGGATTTCGTCCTCATTTGGTCTTAAATTGCTTGAGTAAGTTTCCACGACGTCTGGATCCGCTGCTTCGGATCTTTGGATCATCTCCTTAGCAACTTCTGAGGCTTCTTCGATCTTGTCATTCAGCTCAGCTTGAGCGGCTTCAATGTTCAAAGTTCGCTCATCCTCATCTTCATTTTGAACATCTTGAATGGTATGTTCACCCTCAACAGTACTTGAATTGGTCATTGAAGTGGGTTCACTGGATTCGTCGAACCCGGCGGCTTCGCGTTCCAATTGGGCCAAAAAATCGCGTTGACGTGCTGCTCGATCTTTGTCAGCCTAAAATCGGAAAATTAAAATTGTGAAAAATGTTTGTAAAAGGTAAAAAATATCAAAAATGTACCCAATATTCCTCATACTGTTTAGCGTGTTAAAAAGTGAGAGAAAAAAGACAAATATTAGCATTTTATAATTCCCTAAAACATTTACGTACACTGTTTGAAAATAATTCAAAAAGTCTCAATTTCACAAAAAAAAAATTCGTAAAAAAAATTCGCGCCAAAATTCTATATTAGAATCTAAAATAATTTTGGCGCGAAAATTCAAACATTTTGAAAAGTTAGCATGAATAATTTTTGAGGCGTAAGAAGTCAAAAGTGAGACATTTTTAATCAATTTTCAAACACTGTGATGACTTTAATATTCTTTACCCAAGATTCATCGTCTTCATCAACTTCGAGGTCATCATCATAGTCATCCTCAGCCTCATCATGAGGTGAAGGCTTTTGAAAAAATAGATCAGACTTCAAAGAGTGTTTTGGGGCAGCTTTTGAAATTAGTAATGACATAATTAATTAGATAATTACCTGCAAAGATTGACGAATTAACTGGGCGACCTCGGAATTATCCGGATCCTTGTCACGACCAATGACAAAATTGACCACTCCAGAAGTGTTCCTGAGCACCGAAGCTGCATAAGACTGAGTTACGCCCACCAATGAATTACCGTCCACTTCGATTATTTGATCATTGACATGAATCCGGTTGTCTTTCTCAGCTGAACCCCCGGGGGTAATCGTTTTGACGAAAATACCCAATTTCTCGATCCCAGAATCCGCACCGACACCCATCCCAATGATGCTTAGGCCAAGACCATCGGGGCCTTTTTTTAGGTCCACTGGAAAAGTGTCCATTTTTTCCACCCTTTTCTCCAACTCATATTCCGCTGAGGCGGAGACGGGGTCAACTTCGTCGTTGCGCCGGTCATAATCTTCCACCGCGTGCGTGGAGTAGAGGCGGACCGGCCCCTCGCTAAATCGAAGTCGTCGCGGAGGTTTGTAGCAATTCTCAGGAAGCTCTTCTAAAGCTGAACTGACGTCAATTTTGGACAACTCCAACCAATAATGTCCATCGGAGAAGTAGTGGACGTTATTATCTTCATCGTAATACGTTTCCTTTGCCGATTCAACTTTGGCGATTTTTGCATCTTCAGCTGAATTTAGGTCCAAAGTTTCCTCTTTGGCCAAGGGTGCACTTGTGGTTTCCTGTTGTTGGTTGTACACTAATGAGTCTAATTTGGCTAAAGCATCATCTGGTGTAGCTGGGAGAGGTGGTAATTCTTTTTCAGGGGTCAATAAAGCTGTTACCTGTAAAATTAATGGACATTAATTCAAGTCCCTCAATGGACATTAATGTGCGCTCCCCAATAATGTACTCTACTATACATATTTGCATTGCTTTATCTAATTAGGTATATGTTCATTAACCCTAATTATGACTACTTAATGGACCTTAATTAGATAATTACCTCTTCTGCTTGTTCATCTGAAAGCACAATTGATCGTTTTTCTTCGAGTTTTTGACTGAGCAAATTCTCAGCCTCGGTTGGGGTCATAGGTTCAATACTGTCATGTTGTGAGGCTGAGGCTGCGATGGGTAGAGATTTTGGAGGCTCTGGAGGCTGCGAGGTCGGTGGTGGCAAAGGAGGCTGTTCAGGCATTGGTTGCACCGACTCTGATCGACCTTCGGTCAATTTAATGGGCGTATTTCGAAAATCACCAAATCCTAATTGTCCACTTGAAATTGTGGGATCAAATTGGATTTCGTCTTGAAATTCGTCCACTTCAAGGTCCACTTCTTTTTTCGTGTGCTCATGATTGATCATTGAGTCCATTTTTGACTCATCTTTCAATAGAGAATCCAATTTAGATTCTCCGGTGATTTTGTCAAATTCTTCTTCGACTTTTTGACTTTCAGTCGGTTCTAAACTGGGAAACAAATTCTTCTCTAAGGAAGTCAAACTTTGAGGCTGCTGAGGCTCTTTGGAGATCTTTTTCGATTCGATGATCACGGATGCAGCCTCGGCTTTGACGACCTCCACTTTGGAGTCGAATTCGGCTGACAATTTTCGTACTAAACTGGTAGACCGGTCAATTGCTGGAGACGAGGCATTGGAAGACGCGGATGTCATCGAGGTCGTATCGCTTTCTGGGTAGCCTCCTTTTTTAGAGGCCGATGAGGCTTGAGGCTTGTTGAATTGGAATCGTTTAACTAAGAGGTCTGGATTAGGCTTGGGTGATAGCAGTGGAGGCTTCGGCCCTTTGGGTTCTGAAATGAGTAAAAATCATTAATTATTCAATTGTAGTGGTCGACCGAACCATTCGGTTCAGTTACGGTTCGGCAATAGATGTTTCGGTTCGGCCGAACCAAAAAAATATGGTTCGGTCGACCACTAATTATTTGGAAACACAGACAGACAGCAAAAAAACCAAAAGTGAAATTGAAATATTGAAAAGACTAAAGAAGAAAAAGGCGTGTAACCATTTTCAGAACCGTCATTGCATAATGGTTTTCTACCATTGACAGCAGCAGCCAAAAAATCCTCCTATGTAATAATGAGTGTCTAAAGCCAAGTGCAAATTTGAGTTTTTTGCATTCTCAACAGCGTGAATCATGAAGAAGAAGAAGAAAGATGACATCATTGGCCTTACCTTCATTTACGATTTTGGCACTTTCGTTGACGGCGATGTTGACATCTTTAGTTTGCAACGGTGAATTTTGACGTTGAGGTTTTTCCGAATTCTGATTGGTAGGCGAGGTCGAACTTTCGGGATCCGAACCATTTTTCCAGTTACGAATGTAATCTTCTATGGAGTCAGAAGAGCAACGGGCGCTTAGGGGACGCCGGTCACGAGGCCGGTCCAAATTAGAGGGTGGGGTGGGCGTGGCATCGCTTAAACTACTCTTTGGGCTTCCCGTGGGCGTGCTTTGAGGGCCGGCCCCGGAGGCCGATGACCCCGACAACAACGATGGTGTACTGTCATTTTTGACACTTGTTCGACGAGCAGAATCTATAATCAAAAGAACGCCACCTAGTTTACAAAACTGTTATGAAGCAAGTTAAAGTTGAACATTACCTATTGGTTCGTTATTTTTGCTCCGTTCGAAGCTGGAAAACCAATTACGTTGCTTATTGGTCAATTCTTTAATGTTTGGTCTGGGTCCGGCACCATTTCCCACTGAGGTTTTCCGAGGTCCTTCAGTGGCCTCGGAGGCCTCATTATTCCCATTTTCTATTACTTTCTGTTGGTATGACATAGTGCGAGCTTTTACGAGGCCAGTATTGGGAGGCTCGGCTGATGCAGCCTCAATGTGACTACTGTGACCATTGTCTGAAGAATGGGCCTGGAGGTTTGTACTGTTTGAGGCTGAAGTTGAGGCTGAAGAACCATTGGTAAAACCAGCACTTGTCGATGAAGATCTTGTCATACGATTCTGTAAATATTGAAAACAAAATTAAAACTCGTTCTTTGGCGGACAAAAACCTGTTTTTTGAAACTCACTGTTTCTGGAGTCTCTGGTGACCTCGGAGGCTGCACAGGGTTGACTTTAGTATTAAAGGGACTGGTGGATCTTGACCTTTGCACTGAAGAGGCTCTAGAGCCTCGATTTCCATTTCCATTGGAGCTGGAAATGGAGTCGAGATCATCGGCGCTACCCATCTTTTCAAACATGGCACGAGCACTGTTAAATCGAGCCTGGTGACTTTCCGTCCTGGAAACTGAGGCCACGACCGAAGTCTTGGGCAACTCCTTGATCACCGGCGATATCTCACTTGTACTGGACTTTTTTCTTAAAACCACTGTCTCGTTGTTTTGGAACTTGCTGGCAATCTGGGAGACCAGACCCTCTTTGATGGGCTTAGTGGGGGCAAAAACGCCCCCACCGGCCTCGGTTGACTCCTTATGCTTCATCTGCAATGAAAACACATGTGTTTAGTAGAGGTGACATGAGGACAACAGGCTTCATGTCTAGCTATGAATTTTAGCTAAACTGGAAAAAAAGATATTGGAAAGTGTTGAATTTTTTACGAGAGATTTTGAGGGCTTTGAATGCTAATAGACACAGTGAATAAATTACCAGGGGCCAGGCGTCGGGTATGGGTAACAAAAATGAAATTCAAGACGCTGCTGCTACTCTTGAAGCTGCTGTCATTGTGTGAAATCGGAGCCTAGAGACTCATATGCATATTTAGATTTTTTTTTGTTTCCTTCTCTATAGAGTAAAAATTCTTAGTGAACAAAAATGCTCAGTGATTGATTGATGCAAAAAGGTAGGAGACGTCAAACAACACTTACTTTGCTGTGAAAGTTTGTGGTTAATTGGGATGTAGAGGGAAGAAAAAAAGTGTCGAATATTTTTCAAGGACGTTCAGATCTACTTTTATAAATCGGAAATCAATTTTTATTACGTGAAAAAAATATTTTATTGGAATGCCTAAATATGAATGTGAGACCACTGTGAATGTGAACTCAAAAAATTCTTACGTCATGAAGCAATTTGAGAAGAGGTGTTGCACTACTACGAGAACCTAATCCTATTTTTTGACAGCAGTTTTAAAAGGCCTTCTCAGTTGCCAGCTTGAGCTGTTGATCACAATGTTGTCACTATACTCCTGCGCTGCCTCCAGGCAGCAAAGTTTGCTCACTTTACGATAAGCCCTTTGATGCTTTGTGATGATGCTGATGTTGACTACGTTGTATGCAGCAGTACGTGTACAATGTGCTTTTAAAAGATCGTCGGAAGAAACAGTTTGCTATATGCTAAACTGTCGCACTGTATTATTGTACTTGAAAAGTAGTCAATGTTTTTTAACAAATGTCACTTCCTTGGCCCTTCGGGCCCCTGCAACTCCACTTAAACAGCATTAAAAAATATTGACTAATTTTTAAGTACAATAATACAGTGTAAAAAGTTAGCAGCTTACTTCGAAACGCTAGGTAGGGTAGGGGGGAAATGAGATGAGCTTGGGATTTTCCGAAGACGAATTTAGAAGCTGTTGCTCTTTTCAAATGTTCTAACAGTTGTATTCAAGTTGCTTTGCCACTACTTCTCCTTCCCTTCTCGACGAATATGGGAAAAAGTTACGAGTGAAGCAGCGACAGACGGCGGTCTCATCTTCAAAATTCATGAGCTGCTAGATAGTAATGCATAGAACAGCGAAAGTGTGCTAAGCAAAAAGCATGAGAAGACGCCCACACTTGCGCAGATTAGACGACTTTACATGCATACCTGGTGACCCAACAGAAAGGTTCTTTACACATGCTGAAGCGGAATGACCGAGGCCCGAAGGGCCGAGGCTGTAAAGTAGGTTTTTTATACAAAATTGTGTAGGAGTAAAATTGACATAATTGACATGTTTTGTTGGGAAATCTGGTACTTTTACACCCTTGCCTTCAACTTGAAAAATGGTCTAAATTAGCAGATTATACAAAGCTACATGACTAAAATAAGGAAGTTTTGCTCCCCTTTAAAATATGCACTTCAAACGTTTTAAAGTTGATTGAGTATTTTTGTCACTTTTAAAAAAGATTAGAATCATTTTTGGAAAAAAGTTGAAATAAAGTTGATGTGGCTTTTAAGAGACCATCATCGAAAAAGATTAATGACTTCACACTTCTTCCCTTTTATTTTCTATTTTTCTAGGTTGAACACCATAAGTAATATAATGGAGGGTTCACTTACAAAGTCAGAGTTCACTACCCCTGCAGGAAAAACATTTCATCTGTCTTCTGAATAATGAAGCACATCCTTTTAATTCTCTTTTCCTACTTCTTCTTCTTCATGATGATGTTGCATGCAACATCCAAAAATCCACAAAATATTACTGAGAACAACAACTATTTCTTTTATGAATACATTCATCCTAATGTAAGCAATACCGCCACAAATATGTAAAGAATACCAATATAAATACCACACGATATATCCATGCAAGGTTAATCATGTGGACCACAATTCGGATATTCCAATACTTTTAGAAGCAGGTCAGAGATTAATCCGATACACAGAAGCTAAAGAAGAAGCCTTATAAAGTGCCAAAAATAAAAAAGTGCTGAAGCGTTTTTCAAGCTCCGCCGCCTTATAAAAAAGACGTCAAGCGCTTTGTTGCTAACAGAAGTATTGCTTAGTCAACAGAAAAAATTATAAAAAATCTCTTTTATATTTGAGATTGACCCAATAAAAAGGGGGTAAAAATTATCCTTTACATTGAAACTGACCCAACAAAAAGGGGTAAAAATAGGAGCTTCGTTAATGTTGTTGGGACACCAAACAAAAAAGAACGTTTTAGTAGACTAGGCATTGAGTCTGTTTACTTGCTTATCAGTAGTGTTATCCGGCCCTTTTTCAAAGTGTCATCTCAGGGAAAATCGTGGCATGATAGGAGAGAAAAGAGTTCTAAGCTCGCGTGATTCCATTTGTTGTACTGCTGCCATTACCTAATGAGATTTTCTCCTCCCTTTAAGACCTTCCAGGCAGAGTTCGCACTACTCTTATCCCTAAACTAAAGCGGAGAATGCCTCAGATGATGATGATCCCTGGCACACTTCTTGCAATCATTACATATGTAACTCCAAATCTTATCGAAAGTTTAGAACTCTGACCCTCGCTCGGCCTCCTCGCCACAAACTTTTCAAGCATTGCCAAGAGAGGCACTATGTTGAAAAATTGGTCAAAATGTCTCATTTGGCAACATTTTTCTCATTAATGTTTTGCTGAGTATTGCTGATTTGCTGAGAATTACTGAGATTATACTTAGCTCGCTTCGCTCGCAATGTAGCAAAATGAGACTTTTTTGGTGATTTTCCAACACTTTGTTAGAGGTGTTAAAACATACTTTTTTGTCAAGATTTGGTGTTAAAATATGTGTCATTTTCGCCCTCTCCCTTATCAGATGCTAATGAAACTTTTTTTTTTACAGAATAATCAGCGTGAAGCAGAATTGAGGAAATGGCTCGACTTATATTTCTTAAGCAGCAGGTAGAGAATGACATTATTACATTCTTGGAAAAATCGCGCGCGAGTCACTTATTTCCCTTCAATAATTATGGTACATGAGATATTTGGAGTATTTTTGTACACACGCAATGTCAACTATTTAGTCAAAAATGAACACAAAAAAATGCGAGCGAAGCGAGCTATGCTACAAAAACTTTAACTCTACTAAAAACTGAAATGATTAAAAATGATTTCAATTTTCTTTTTTGATTGAATTTTTGAGTAGATAACACAGTGTGCTATTAAGGGTGGACCAGCATGCAAGGCTGTAAGAAACACGACTATTTTTCGCTTAGTAGCTTGAATATACCATTTTCCAACACAGCAATCACAGTAATGAATCATTTGCATTTATGTACCACTCACAGTGTTGGAAAATCACAAAAAAGTCTCATTTGTCAACAATACGAGGGGTAAAAACAGGAGCACCACTAATGTTGTTGGGACACCAAAAATCGGAAAATTTCGCTTTTTGCAAAATTACAAAATGAGACTTTTTTACATGATTTTCCAACACTGTGGATCTTCTACCTTTGTTTTTCCTATAAGGCGAATATTCGGAGTCGTGTGAGTCTTGTAGTTTGCTAGCTGTGCTCGGGGTAAAAGTCCCCTTTAGTGCATCGCCTCCTATCCATGCATCAGGCAGAAGTATGCATCACTCTCTCTTAGCGCGAAACAGCGATGAAGGAACGAAAATGGGGACTCTTCTCTACCTTTGCTCAATTTCACGCACATTCTCACTTTACAACGTTTATGACCGCGCGCACCACAATCATTTTGTCAATTCTACTTTTCCGGGTTTCCGCTTCAATTTGCTTAGCTCTATTTGACTTTTGTAATCATGACGTGACTAGAATTGTTAGAGGCCAAAATTGACCTATAAAGTTACATTAGCCAAACTTAATCCTAAAATTGAAAAACCAAATCGTCAAAATTTCACAAATTTTTCCATTTTTTGTGAGGTAAATAAAATTAGGTTCGTGGCTCCCTCTTGTGGCGTTTTATAACTGAGATGACTTTTAGCCATCAAAATCTATTGAAACTTCTTGGGCAATTTTCACATACTGATCTTTTGTTCATATGCCAATTTTGTCCTAAAAGGTGAAAGTTTCAACTTTTAAAAAAATGACCAAAATTATTGTCACATTTCCGGGTTTGAACTTTGATTATGATGATCATTGTACGTAATGTACCGTAAAGTATGCATGCGGCGAGAAGAATTAGAACTACATATGACAATATCCAGAGAGGAGAACTTTTCCGTTTAATTTTCTTCCCTACTTGTCTTCGATAAACAATATTCCCATCGATCGTCGTTGTTGTCATCAAAGTCAAAGCCAACAACAACATCGCAAAAAGGGGATCTTTAAATTTGCCTTTGTTTTATATTTTACCTTTAGGCAACAAAGTGCAAAAAATTGACAATTCCTAATTGGCTTCTTCGCTACCAAATTCTCTATCAAAACCAACAAAATTCCTTATTTTTGAAATATAATGTTTTGTGGGTCACTCCATAGTAATGTGTAAAGAGGTCTCTTTATCCAATTATCTTGATTTGTATAGAAAGTGCATCGATCATAGTCCTAGTCGCAGCTGTACAAAAAAAGTCCTCGGTTCGATCCCAATTTTCACTTATATATATGAAGCCGGATTTCTGTCCAAAGCCAAACTTAGGATTCTTTCAAGTCTTTCACGGATTTCACGAAGCCATTTCTGTTGCATGGTTTCTTTTTCTGATCAAATGTTCTCGTGGGACTAAAAGTCTCTCTCCCAAGGCATGAATTTTCCAATACTACAAGATGCGATTCTTACTTCTTGTTCTGAATAAGTAATGCTGCTGCAACAATGCTCTAGATCTCCAAGTAGAAAAATCTCTTAAAAAGTTTTTTTGATGGGCCATCCAAACTTGTTTGGTCAATAGATTTTGTTCAGAAATGCAATACTTTATGTACGGTAAGATAGAGCTGTCAGATAACTCAAACATTGACTTTGGCAAAAAGTTGCAACAGCTTTACAAAAATTTGTTCCACTTTTTTTCGTCAAATCAAAGTTGAAATCAGCTAAACAGTATTGAACCGCTGTATTTTGACGAATTTTTCCAACATTTTCCAATAGCAATTTTTTTCGTGAAATCGAAGTTCGAACAACAAAAATTTGGTCTAATTCTTTCCAAATTCCACTAATTTGATCAATGTCTTTGAGGGAAACCGAAATAATCACTTTTCCGGTAGGAAAATCTTCAACCAATTGGCAACAATGATCATTGGGAACAAAAATTTTTCAAATTAGTTTCCGCAAAGTTGCGGTTTCAGTCTCCCTTCAAAGAGGTGTGAAATTCAAGTCTTTTTGGCTTACCTTATCAAATTGAAGACCATTTTTGAGTTTTTGTCCATTCACTAAGGAGCTTGAGCATCAGCAGCACCTAACCAACTCTTGGGGTGAAGGCGGTGATGGCTGCCGGGCGAAAGCGAAAGAAATTGTGGCCTGGATGTGCCTGTGAAGCTTCTTGAGTCAACTGTGAGAGTAGTCCTACTTTGCTTAGAGCTGCAGAGCGCTGCTCGGAAGGCTGCTGCGACTCAGAGAAGAAGAAGTCTCCTCACTACTCTTGTCAAGTGCTCTAGGACCAACAACCACTAGCACCAATGTCTTTCCAGAAATCCCAATGAAGATCTGTAATGAAAAGAGAAGTTCAGCAAGGCTGAGGTTCAAATCCCCTCTACGGCGCTAGTTGGACTGAGAGGCCGGCTCGGCACGCCGGCGCCGCCGCCCCAATGCGATCTGTGGAACTGTTTTTATTCTGTTTTGACTCAGTTTTGCGGACAAAACGCAATTTTCTATCAAAGTCAACATCACGCAACCTATTCAAAACAATAACAAATACATGTGAGAATCTTTGAAAATTGTTCGTCAAAACTCAAATCAAAATGGAAGACGAAAATCATAGCCATAAAGAGCACCGGAAAAGCAAAAGTGACCGCAAAAAGGTTGACAAGAAAGAGTTCAAAAAGTCCAACTTGGCTCAAGATGAAAAATCCAGACGGGAAAGAAATCCTAAAGCCTTTGCTATTCAAAATGTTGGTAAAACTGAACGAAGAGTCCGAAGGAAAGAAGACATTAGTGAGAAAAGAAAACATTTACCAACTGTTGATCATACACCTATTGAACCACCACCCATTGTCATTGCCATTGTCGGACCACCAAAAGTTGGAAAATCAACTTTGCTCAAGTGTCTGGTCAGGAACTTTACAAAACAGAACTTGACTGATATCAAGGGACCTGTGACCATCATTTCCGGCAAGAAACGAAGGTTGACCTTTATCGAGGTCAATAATGACATCAATGCCATGATTGACGCGGCCAAAGTCGCCGACTTAGTTTTGTTATTAGTCGACGCCTCATTTGGATTCGAAATGGAAGTCTTTGAATTCTTGAACATTTGTCAAACTCATGGATTTCCACGAATCATGGGCGTCTTGACCCACTTGGATTCCTTCAAAAATGTCAAAGCTTTAAGGAAAACCAAGAAAATTATGAAACATCGCTTCTGGACCGAGGTGTATCAAGGTGCCAAATTGTTCTATTTATCCGGAATGGTTCATGGGGAGTACCAAAAAACGGAAATTCACAACTTGGGCAGATTTATATCCGTGATGAAATTCCGACCTTTGCAATGGCGTGAACAACATCCTTACTTGGTCGTTGACAGGTTTGAGGACTTGACCAATAATGAGGACATTCGAGTCAATCCCAAAACGGATCGATTTGTTTCGTTTTATGGTTATGTTCGGGGAACTCATTTGAAAAATGAGTCTAAAATACATATTGCTGGTGCTGGAGATTATGGCATTAAAAATATCAACTTCTTGCCGGATCCGTGTCCGCTTCCAGATGCTGTCAAGAAGCGAACATTGTCTGAACGAGAAAAATCCATTTATGCTCCAATGTCTGGTGTGGGTGGTATTGTCTATGACAAAGATGCCGTTTACATTGATTTGAAAGGAAGTCAAAATCACAAAAAGGTGCATGGACCAAGCAATGAATTGGTCAGTTCAATCATTGATACTGGAGTCACCATTGATGAAAAAATGCAAGAAAGTGAATTGCGATTGTTTTCTGGGTCTGCTCCAATCAAGTCTTCAGAAGTGCTTGTGGATGACGACAAGAGACAACGCAGAAAAGTTGTTTTTGATGATGACTTTGATGATAATGAAGATGATGACAATGATGAAGATGACAATGACGAAGAAGAAGATGAGGATGATAATGAAGACGAAGATGAGGATGACAATGAAGAAGATGAAGAATCAGAAAGTGAAACGGAAGAAAAAGAAGCTCCTAAAAGTAACCTAAAAAGCGACATCAGTGATGCTTTGAAGTCCATCAAGAAGATAGAAAAGAACTTGAACAATGATTCAGGAGTTAGTGAAGAGTCAGATGAATCAGAAACGGAAGATTTCCAAACTGATTTAGCTCGTAGAGCTTCGGATGCCTTTTATCAAAGACAATCCGGATCGAAATCTCTGCGAAAAATTGTCTACGAAATGACAGATGACATTGATCAAGATGATGATCAAGATGACAATCAAGATGAAATTGGTGGATTATTCAAGGTTGTGAACAACAAGAAAAAGTCTGGAGGACAAGATGACATGGATTCTTCCAAGTTCAAAATCCAAAAATTACACGATTGGGATCTTGAACAAGTTCGCGGATTAATCCAGGATTGTTTTGTCACCGGCAAATGGGAACAAAGCAAAGATGCCGAAACACTCCTTGACCTTGACAATTCCGAAGATGAATTTGAAGGTGACTTTGAAGATCTAGAAACGGGTGAAGTCCATTCCGCAACTAAAAAGGATGATCAAGAAGAAGAAGATGCACCAAGAATTGTGGTGGATGAAGCCGAAGAGCGTAAAAAACGTATTGAAAAGAAACGTCAATTAAAGATGCAATTTGACACTGATTACGATGACGGTGGTGATAAAGGTGGCAAAACGCATTATGATGACTTGAAAAAGGAAGTTGAAGCTCAAACACAAATCAATAGGTAATCTTCGTGAAACTTTGTTTACTTTCAAGCTACAGAATGCGGATCTCCTTTCATTTTGACGAATTTTTTCCCAATTTTTCAGGAGTGAATTTGAAGGCTTAGATGACAATTTACGCGTGGAATATGAAGGATACCGACCTGGAATGTATGTCCGGATTGAAGTTGAAAATGTGCCATGTGAGTTTGTGGAGTACTTTGACCCCACTTATCCAGTCATCTTGGGCGGTTTGTCTTCTGGAGAAGACCAAATTGGATTTGTGCAGTGCCGATTGAAAAAGCATCGCTGGTTTCCCAAAATATTGAAAAATCGTGACCAATTGATCATGAGCATTGGTTGGCGACGATTTCAAACATTGCCCATTTACTCTATACAAGATCACAACATGAGGCATCGAATGATCAAGTACACTCCTCAACATTTGCATTGTGATGCTCATTTTTGGGGTCCAATCACTCCCCAAGGAACCGGATTTTTAGCAGTGCAAAGTGTGTCCGACGTCAAAAGCAATTTCCGCATTGCGGCCACAGGTGTTGCATTAGAAATGGACAAGTCTGCACAAGTGGTCAAAAAGCTTAAGCTGACCGGTACTCCCTATGAAATCTTCAAGAAAACTGCTTTTATCAAAGGCATGTTTAATTCAAGCCTTGAAGTGGCTCGTTTTGAAGGTGCAGCCATCCGGACCGTATCCGGAATCCGGGGACAGATCAAGAAAGGATTAAGTACACCTGAAGGAGCTTTCCGTGCCACTTTCGAAGACAAAATCTTGCAATCTGATGTGGTCTTTGTCAAAACCTGGTTTACCGTTGATATTCCCCGATTTTACGCACCTGTCACCAACTTACTGATGAAACCAGAGGACAAGTCCAAGTGGCAAGGCATGAAATCCATCGGTCAAATCAAGCGTGAAAAAGGTGTCAAAGCCTTAGTCAATCCAGACAATTTGTACACGCCAATTGAACGTGAACCTAGGGTCTTCAATGACTTGAGAATCCCAAAAAAGCTTCAGAAAGAGTTACCATACAACTTGAAACCCAAAGTTTTGGCTGAAAAAGCGCGAAATCTGGAGAATGAACGAGTGGCAGTTGTCTTGGAAAATCATGAACGAAAATTGTTGAATCAAATGAAAATGATGAGGACCATTTATCAAGCCAAAGAAGACAAAATGAAGGAAGAAAAGACTAAAAGGTTTGAGACTTTGATTAAGAAAAAGACTATTGAAGAAGAAAAGAAGTTCAAGAAACAAAAAGAGGCGAGAAAACAAGTGGCGCGAGCCTTGAGCAAAGTTGAAATGAAAAAACGCAAAGCTGAAAGTGGTCACCACGGAGGAAGTAGCAAAAAACGAGTTCGTGAATAAAGACTTAAAACTTTATTGTTAAAATCTTCCAAATGCTCCACCACCTGAGGTTGGACGAATATTTTGAGGTACTCCAGTATGTTCTAAGAAATCTTGGACATCTAATAAACGTACATTTTCCGCGAACATCATGCTCAAGGACAACCTGGCGTTTTCCAACTTTTTGGAACGTAGATCAAAGCCTTCGGCGAAATTGTCTTCTAAATACATTGAGTGACCCAAGTTGTTTCCTGTGGGTTCGATGTCCGTTGGGATCTCTGGATCCAAATATTTCAAGGTTTCCACGGCTTGTTCAATTCCGGTTCCTCCGTGTAAAATGTTGTGAACAGTGTAATCTGCTCCTAATAACTCACTTACCATGGTAGTTCTTAGGGGAGTTATTTTGTTGATCATCCAAAGTATCAAATATGTTGATACAATTGTCCATATAGCTGTAATGATCAACTTTAGTTTTAACTTCAAAAGTGACGCCAGATGGCGCCTCAAATTATTTAAAATCAGCTCTGAGTACAATTACAAAAGCGCCATCTAGTGTACGAAAATAAAGAAAAACTGTTACCTATTGAAAGTACTGCTATAAATTGGACATAAAGTTGGTAACCTCCGCCATTGTATAACAACCCATCAAACATCATTTTTTCATGTTCTTTATGACTAAACAGACCCACAGCGATCAAACCCCACGCCCCATTCATCCCGTGGACGGCAAATGATCCGCAAGGATCATCAACTTGGGTCCGTTCAAGTACCAACATTGTCAAAAAGGTGATGAGGCCACTGATGAGACCAATGCAGACTGCTTCATACATTCTGACCATGTAGCAAGTTCCCGTAATGGCCGCTAGGGAACCGAATACACAGTTCAAAATGTAAGCGACATCAATTTTGCCGGCGAAGAATACGTAGCAAATGGTCAGGCCGGTGATTCCGCCCCCGAATGAGCAACACATGGTTGCGACCGTTGATCTTGCAGCGAATTGCCATTTGTCTATAGTGACTCCAAAAGTACTGAAAATCGGTTTCATGAGTTGTTAGGACAGTACCAGAGACTTATAAAGTGGATTTGAGTTTTGACAATCAATTTTTTGGGGCAAAATTCAAATTGAATTTTACCCAATTAAAGTGAAATAAAAAATCGTGTAAAATGACTCTTATTTGATAAAACCAAAAATCATACAACGATGTCAAATTGACCATCGTAGATTTTTTATTGACATAAAAATAAATAGTTTTTGACTAGTTTGGTAAAATTCTTCCACACAATTACTACCAGAGGATAGGTAATTACTTACACAACAAAATTGCATAAAAATGTGAACCTTAGAAANTTACACCAAACGAATATTTTATCTATTTGCATTCCAGAAAACTTACAACGATGTCAAATTGACCATCGTAGATTTTTTATTGACATAAAAATAAATATGTAGTTTTGGACTAGTTTGGTAAAATTCTTCCACACAATTATTACCAGAGGATAGGTACTTACTTACACAATAAAATTGCATAAAAATGTGAACCTTAGAAATAATAAAAATTATTTTAAAAGTTAAAAAAAATTCTCTGTCAAAGTGTATGAAAATTGGCCAAAATGTCTCATTTGAATTTTCACATCAAAACAAATATTTTTTTCCTGTTTGTATGGCTAATTAAATTCCATTAAGAGTAATCTCAAGCATCTTAAAATGTGGCCAAATTGACCCACGTTGATTTTTTATTAGCATAAAAATAAATTGTTCTTCAGGAATTCAAAATGTTTAAAATATCCAGTAGATACTAGATAAGTACGTAAAAGATATAATTGCACAAAAATATGGACAAAAAATTAACCCTCCACATATTAGGTCAAAATGACCTAACATAGAAAATTGAAAAAATAAAAATTGCTCAATAATAAGAAATATCCAATGGATGATTGGATTGGAGCACTACGTAAAAGTAGGTAGAAAATACATAGAAAGGTATAAAAACTTGGATACAGCAGAATGACCACATTTACTTTGATTTAAAACTTCGGACTCCATCCACAACGAACACAAAGAAATTGCCATAACGAATTCGGCATAATGAACACATTGAATTTGCCATAAAGAACACAACTATTTCTGTGACTTTACAGTCGGCATTACTATTGAAATGGTATAAAAATTGCACATATTCATATCGTACATTCTACAGTAAAATAATGGACAAGATACAGGACGATGAACAAGGGAAAGTTTGAACCATTTCACCATCAGCATTGGTATTAGATTTGTATAAAAATGGTAATCTAGGACCATTTTACAGTCGGTTACGTTATTTAGCCAAAATAGTACAAAAATTAAGTGTAATTGAAATTGAATTGTTAATGACCATTTAGGACCATTTTACTGATATGTTTTTGAAATGGGATAAAAATTAAAAATAATGAAAATGACAATTGAATTGAATATTTCACGAGCTCATTGGAGAGATGAATTGATGATTACGTGGTCAAATTGACCATCGTTGATTTTACATTTGCATAGAAATTATAAGATAGACTGGCATAAAACCGTTCATCCATCTTGATACAAAAATACACATGTGTATGGCAATTCAAAAGACCATTAAGACTTTAAAAAACATAGTGACGTTGATCAATGATCATCCTTGCTTTTGTAATTGGATTTAAATATTTACATAATGAATAAAAAAATACTTTTGGAGATAAATTCTCAAGAACGATACCAAACCACTCCAGTAAGAGTCAAAGTGACAATTTAGGACCATTTTATCACTATTTTATAGAAATGTTATAAAAATTAGAGGTAAGAAAATTGAATTGATTTGAATGCAACTGATCTTACAATGATAGAACATCGAAAGTATTTTTGGAATTGTATAAAAATATAATGAAAGAGAGATTTTCGAAATTCTTAGACTTTCAAAATTCTTAGATTTTCAAATTTTTTAACCTTTGCTCGCGCTTCCAGTTTGAAATGTTTCAAACTTTTTATTTGGGTATTACTTAATTATATAACAACAATTAAGCATGTGATCGTTATAGTGCAATGGTAGAACATAGAAAATACTTTAAGATTTGTATAAAAATGTAATTTTTAAGATCGTAATAGTAAGACGCTATTCTGATTATATTTTTGAATTAGAAAAAGTGTTAACCATTGGAATATATTTCAACTAGAAAATATTCTAAAAATATCTATTGCCTTTGAATGCTCACAAAGAGAAATAAAAAAGTAAGATTATTTTTTAGCACAGTGGTACCAAAAATTATGTGTAATGGGGTGTAATGGATAATTATTCAACGACTGGTCGAGGAATATAAAGATTAGTCCACGCCTGATTGAACGAGAAAAATGTCTTTTAAACAAATGATGAAAATGTACAAATAAAACAAATAACTTGGTCAAATTGACCATTGTTGATTCTTTAGTTGCATAAAAATCGACTGTACTTGAAAACTTGACTTGGATTGATTTTTCTTTTTTTGTGCAAAAAATGGATACAGCATTACAGCTACATTAGTTACATTACTAGAAATTGTCAATTGTCCATTGACTTCAATGTTATTCGATGGAAAATGGTAATTTAGGACCATCTTACCGTCGTAGGTATGTTATTGAAATGGTATAAAAATTGGAAGCAATCAAAATTGCAATTTAAAGTGTGTCTAAAAACGTGGTCAAATTGACAATCGTTAAAAAAGTACTTTTGTATTTGTGTAAAAATGTAACAAAAATCATATTTTGGCTCATATTTCTTCCTTTGAATTTTGAAATTGTTGAAAGTCATCTGTTGGAATTGTACCATATCAAGAGAGATAACGTGGTCAAATAGACAATCGTTACTTTTATATATATTTTTTTTTCTCATAAAAATCAAATTGAAGTTGCTAACTATTGGACGCAAATGATCTTACAATGATAGTATTTTTGGATTTGTATAAAAATGATAAAAATGCAATTTTAAGATCGTAATGACAAGACGCTATTCCGATTTAGTCGCAATTCGAACAAGTTACGGACAGGAAAACCAATAACCTAAAAAGGGTTTTAAGGGAATCCCAACTAAAAATATCTACCTATTTTTCAAGTAGGCAGCCATTTACTTGGAATGCTCACAAAAATCTTTTTTTAAAAATAAACAAAAATATTTATACAAACCCTTGTTCTTGTGTT
>LT727894.1:914708-987127 GCA_900157175.1 Oithona nana
AAAAAATCGTGAAACTTTATTTACATTCAAGCTACACAGCGTGAAACACCTTTCGTTTTGACAAATTTTTCAAGAAAAATTTCAAAAATCCAAATCATATTTTAGACGCCCTCTTGTGGCAATTTTATTGAAACTAAAGTTGACTTAAATTACAGAGATGTCTTCAATGAGAAACCCACGCATGAGGATCGCATTGCCATCATGGATGAACCAACGGCACCTAAACTCTTTGAATCCGCAACTTTGCACACGGACCGAGGCGATATTTATTGCAAATTGTTCCCAAGAGAGTGTCCAAAAACAGTGGAAAATTTCTGTGGTTTGGCTAAAAATAATTACTTCAATGGCAATATTTTCCACCGGATAATCAAACAGTTTATGATCCAGACCGGTGACCCGACCGGAGTTGGGACTGGAGGTAAGCTCTGACGATTTCTCTCATTTTTTCTCTTCGTTCATCTTGAATTGTAAAATAATATGGAATCCACATTATTATTAGGTAATAGTTGATTAATTCAAACAATCCATTGTACAACCAATCCATGTTGTCGTAGAAAACAAGAAAAGGAAACTGAACTTGTTATCAAACAACTGCGATAAAGAATCAGATTTCACATCCTTCGAATTCTTGCACCCAAAATTACCGCATGGGGACGAAGAAGCCAAAATTAGATTTTTGAAATATTTTTTGAAAAAGAATTGTCATAATGGACGAAGAAGCCAAATAGATTTTTGAAATATTTTTTGAAAAAAAAATGTCAAAATGAAAGTAGCTTTGCAATTTTGCATTGTGAATTCATACTTTTTTTTCTTCGGAATTTTCCCTTTTTTGTGACTTCGCGAATTTTCCCGTGTTTTCGATTTTCAGCGGATTTTTCACATTTTCCGTATTTCTAGGCGAATCTTTATGGGGAGACGAATTTGAAGATGAATTCCATCCCAAATTGAAGCACGACCGCCCCTATACCATGAGCATGGCCAACGGTGGTCCCAATACCAACGGAAGTCAATTCTTCATCACGGTTGTACCAACCTCGTGGTTGGACAATAAACACACTGTGTTTGGCCGTGTGGTCAAAGGTATGGAAACAGTTGTCAGTATTTCCAACGTTAAAACGCATCCCAAGACCGACAAACCATATGACGATATCAGGATTGTCTCTGTCACTGTCAGAGATCCAGTGAAATTGTAATAAAAAGAAAGAAAAAGACTGTCTTTGAAAAACCCTTTGCACTATTACTGCAATATCAGTCTCTTGCTCCTCATGACGCATTTCTTCAGGCTCTAATTAAACTTTTTTCAAGACATTTCCACGAAATTCCAGACATTTCGGGAACGATTCTAAATGCTGTCAAAAAATCTCGATTTACAACATTACGAGCGAAGCCAGCTACGTTTATTTCTCTAAGCTACAAAAGTTTGAATTTTCGCGCCAAAAACAAAAGTTAGATTTTTGAAAAAATTCTTTAAACTGCAAAAGTTTGAATTTTTGTGCCAAAAACAAAAGTTCGACTTTTCATTGTTGAAAATATTCTTTAATTTACAAAAGTTTGAATTTTCACGCCAAATATAAAAGATAGAATTTTTATTGCGGAAAATAAAAGAAAAAAGGATTTTTTTTCACATGTCAAATGAGGAAATACCAGTTGAAAAAGTTCGTCAATTTGGCTGGTGTTCCCATTTTTATTTCTCAATTTTTGTAACGTACAACATAGTATAGTGATATAGGTGAAAATCGGTAAAGTGAAAATCATAGTAAAACTCCCTTCCAAAGAGGCAAATGGCACTTTTTTTTCGGCGTTAGTTTTTGTCAACAACTGCTGCTGCTACTGCAGATGCAGCAAGTTCAAATCCCGAGATTTCTTCTTCGGATTCTTCGGTAAGTGGTTGAGCTTGGATGGCGTATTCCGTCTCGACACCTGACACCAACATTTGAACAATTGCTTTACCTAACTTGTTCTGGACGGGACCATCGCCAATAGGCTGAAAAACACAGTGTGGTAAAATGCCTAAAAATTCTCTATTCGAGGCATTTCAGCGTTTCGTCGGAGAAAACTAACTTTGAAATTAGATTGAATTTCAAGTTTTTGTTGTAATGTTTTAGATTCAGTAGGTCAAGAATTCTTTAACAATTTTTGATTTCAAGTCTCTCAAATCAAGTTTAGATATCCAAATAGTCAACTGAAATATTTTCGAATAACCCGAGCTCAAAAATATTTTGGAACAAAAATTCAGACTTTTCCACAGTGTGTAAAAACATTTTGACACCTTTTAAAAGTGATCTGATTTTAATGATCATTTCTGAGATCATGATCATCTCGATCTCATCTCTGAAAAAAAAGTTTCGAAATTTTATTTTGTACCTCGGATAACATCTTGGTGACCCGGTATCCATTTTCGTCGGCTTCGTAATGCACTGCAAGACAAATTGAGTGAAAATGAAGTGAAAAACAAAAGATTGGAAATGACAAGAATTACAATTGCTCAATTGACTTTGGGTCTTAGACAACTTTCAAGTTTTCGCCAATGTAAGTAGTGTTTGTTAGTTTTTTAATGACCTAACCTAACTGAACTAACTGGCCTAACTATTATTTTATGATGGAAGAAAATATATACAACTTACATAATATTTGCGTTGAAGCAATGTCGCGGAACTGACCCTCATGTTTCGGCGCCAATAGAGTTCAATGTTGTTCATCATTAAGTCCTTGGAGCAAGCAGCATTAATGGCCTCGGCATTGGAATTTCTTTCCCAAGGTACCAAAGGCTTTGGCGATATGCGTAAGTTGGCGGGAGACTCCATTAAGGTTCCTGCAATAAAGTTGTGAAACTAACATGACCATGAATAAAGTTTGAACAAAAAATTAACTTACATTACGAAGTGAATATTGGTACATTGTCTGTCAACTGCGAAGGTCATGTCGCGTTGTATCTGAAGTTGGTTTGAATCTTAGGCCGGAAAGCCGCCAGCCTCCTTTGAGCGGACTTGGCCAGCATACAAAGCGGAATATTGCAGGGATCTTCTGTCCTTTTTTCTGCTGTTGAGACTTTTGGTGCCGGATCAAGGCCACTGACCAACCGGCTAAGAGTTAGGTAGGTGTACTCTTCAAAGTCTAAGTGTCAGCACCTTTTGCCCAATTACCATCCGTGGGATTATGCCTGAACGCCTCTAAGGCAGAATCCCGTCTAGTCATAACTAAATAGAAAATTTGACTGTTGCCATTTTTAGCGCGAAAATTCAAATATTTGATACAGAAAAGAAGAAATATTTGAATTTTCGCGCCTAAGAACACTTTGAAATAGTCGATTTCACTCTACTTTTTTACGATGACAACGTACCAAACTTGTGAAATGTACCGAAATAAATCTCTGAGAAAGTTTTTTTAGTGCCAAAGGTTTTGTTACTTATTGCTGCTCTGCTTCTTTTTTTGTCCTTTAAAGAGACGTTAAGCGACATCTGGAAGCGATTATTGCGAAAATGCAAAGATGACATTCGCCGGATTGGATCTTGCCAATAAACATTCTTTGCATCAGTTTTGCATATGTACTACAATGGTCACTTCACCACTACATTATACACTGTGCTATCTTCCCAAAAATCCAATCCAATGTAGATTTTTTCAAAGTTTAGTTTTGCGAAAAAAAGCCTATTGTGAAGTCCAGATGACTACTTCATAATTGACATCCTTGAATTTATATGATGCCTTTCGCACCACCCCGCAATTAGCGGTTTATTGGATCCCAAATATGCAAAATTATCAATTACGAAACCTTTTCTAAAATAAGCACTAATTATGAAGAATTATCTTTCGTTAATGTCAAAAAAATCGCATAAATCACCAACATTTGAATTTATCATGCCATTCACGTCAAAAATTAGTTTTAAAAATTTCCCGCCAAAAAAAAAAAAAAAATATTTTTTTTTTTGAATTATTGCGCCAAAAAATGAACAAATCTTTTTTTTTTTTGCATTTGCGCGCCAAAAACTAACAAAATTGCAACTGTAAATTATAGTGTTGATTTTTGGCGCGAAAATTCAAATATTTTGAAGAAAGTAAACGTAGCTAGCTTCGCTCGAAAAATTCGTAATTGTTGTAAAATGAGACTTTTCTGTTTGATTTAATAAAATTGCAGTTGTAAATTATAGTGTTGATTTTTGGCGTGAAAATTCAAACACTTTCTTAGGAAAGTAAACGTAGCTCGCTTGTCGCTTCGCTCAAAAAATTCGTAATTACTTTTCTGTTTGATTTTCAAACACTGTTATTTTGCTTTTTTGAAGTACATACCTGTGCGTTTAAAAAATCCATCAGAGTAAGTATATTCGCCTTTGAGAGCTAACCCATCTCGTTCCTCAGTTCTTTGCACGGTTGCTCCGTTGATTTCATCCTAAAGGCAAAAAAAAATGTGAAACGTGTAGCAAAGTAAATAAACTATTTTTTCGTGACATATATTTTCACTTTAAATGACTTCCTATATGTACTGATTATGCAATAGAAAGTCCAAAGAAATTAAGCATGAAATCATTTCCTAGTTGCGAAAAAAAACTTACTTGAATGGAATAACCGAAATTAAATCGAGCGTTACGCGCAGCCTCGTCGTCCTCAAGTTTTTTTGCGGCCTTTTTGGCCGCTTTGGCCTCTAATGTCTCAACATTATCTTCAATAGGCAGCGAAAAAACGGTGGAAAAAGTCAAGAAAATGAGCAAATTTTGCTGCATCATGTTTACGACTTGATAGACTTGCAAGCACTGATACTGATGTTGTTGTTTACTTGATTTTTTCAAGCAATTGGAATTCTTCAAAATCACCTACCTCCTGAGGGGTTGAGACGTTCAAGTCATTGACCTCAACTCTTTTTCTTCGAAATGATTTTTCAAGAAGCGCATGATTTTTCATTCTCTAACACACTGAGTTGAACCGATATTTTTTGTCCGATTTTGTCTGATTTTCTAATTTCAAAGCTTTGTCCTCAAATGACCTCAGTGTCCTCTAATAGCCTCATAGGCCTCTAATGACCTCAATGGCCTCTATTGAATACAGCGACCTCTAATGACCTCAAATGACCTTAAATCATTCATGTCTGATCTATGTAAATTGACATTATGGACGAAATGTGAACTTTCGGTACAGTGTGTCCAAGTGCACATTTTGAAAAATGGTTGTAATCAATTAAAATTCTTGCATTGCGACATTAAGAATTGAAAATTGAAAAAAATTCCGATTTCATATGATAATGCAAGTGATTTTCACAACTCACGAAATTGCCTTTTTACCAAATTAATTGAAAGTCATGTTAAATGCAATTTTATCTCTTTCAAAGTCAGACATTTTTGTTGTAAAGTTGAGCACAATTTTCTCACTTCGATCGAATGTTGAAATCCTAGCGGAATTTTTCAACCACTTTGATAATTCATTTCTTCGACCATAATGATTCGACTGAATCCAACTTCATCATTTCACAATGTTTGAAAATCACCCAAAAAGTCTCATTTCAAAACATTAAAAACAGCGAAGTGAGATACATTTATTTGAATTTTCGCGCCAAAAATCAACAACATCTTCACCATTTTTGGCACAAAAATTCAATTATTTAAAAAAGACGATTTTTTTAAATTTTTGGCTTGAAAATTCAAATAAGACATAATTGCTAGTTTTCCAACACTGTGTCTTCATTTGAGTTGCAACGCTATTATATTTTCGAACCTTGATGTTTCTTACTCACGATTTTATTGACACTATACTCGTGTCTGTCGCAATTACATTATTTTTTCCCGTGCCAAATGAATCAGAGATGAAAGAAACTTGACATTACGGTATCCCATGTAAAAGTCAGATTTCAGATTTTTAAAGTGATCCAGAACCAATCTATTTATGAGTTGAGGGATTTTTAATGAGCGAAAGAGAGATGTTATCGCCAAGCAAATTATTCCTTTCAGATTTCTCGAGGCGCTCGGGCTTGGCAGGTAAGGCGATGGGCTATTTTGTTCTAGAGCATCCTTCTACATATCCTTATAGATGGACCAACTCGAAATCTAACAGCTCTTAGAGTCCTGGGTGGAAAAGATGCGCATTACTTTTGGGCGTTGGACGACCTCAGAGGTCGGAACTCGGATTTTGAGGTTGCTGAGCAACTCTGAAGTTAAGACATGACCTCAAAAAATGCTTCCTTCTATGATTTCTTGGAACTTAAATTATCAGCCTGGGAGGCTGCAGAGGCCAGCCTCACAAAACATTCAATATCAAAGCATAGGATTGTCCGCAAACTTCATTCACAGTTAAAGAAGCTTGAAACGTTGCATGTGTCGTGAAATGGGCAATGTTAGGGTCGGCCTCCACGGCCTCCGAGGCCACTAGGCTAAGAAGGCAAGGTTTTAGTGATGTTCAAGACCTCTTGACTTGAGGTTTTACTGATAGTTGAGGCGTTCTACATCATCCACTTCCAGTGGCCTCGGAGGCCAAAGGCAGCAGATTGATTACGCATCTTTGCCACTTTAGAGTTTCTACTTTCAGCGTATTATAAGTATGTACATTGTAGAACTAGGAGCAGCAGCAGGGGTACGTAAAAGTGCTTCGGCTTTACAGCTTTACGCTCTGGCGTAGCTGCAAAGATTTGGTCGAGTTCTCACATGGAGTCGAGTGTGCGTCAGTCAGTCACTGTCCAGTTCTGGCCATGCTCTGAAGTAGTATCTGGAGTCCTAAACCATGAAGTGCTAAGTTCAGAAAATGAATCCACTTTCTCTAGTCTTTTTCTTAACTCTACTTGTCAGCGTCGAAAGAAGTCAAAGCCAAAGACTTCTGGGAAACAATCGACGGCAAGCTGTGATTAACGAATGGATTCGGACCATCCGTGAGGCCCCTAAAGGCCACAGTATGAGTCCAAGTTGGACATCAAAGGCCAGACCTCAGGTCATCGGAGTGGGTGAACTTCCCTTACAAAACGAGGCTGTGCCTGTTCAACCTCAAGTGCCAAATAGACTTTACAAAAATTCTCAATCTCCAATCCAATCCAATAGATTTAAAAGATATCCTGGTAAGTCATTGTGTTTGAAAATCACTCAAAAATGTCTCAAAATGAGACTTTTTCATTGATTTCCCAACAATGTGTAAATAAAGGAAATGTTTTCGCTTTTCTACTCTTGGCCTCAGGATATTTGAAGGGTGAAAATCATATCAGATTGTGATAAAATCTTGACTTGAAAATTGAGTTTTCTTTTCTTGGCTACTGCATTCATTAGGGTGGTTAATTCCCCGAGAATTTTAGAAATTAGAAAATAACAACCACGAAAATAAGTGAAATGGAAAGGGTACTAATTTATACACATTTTCTACACGTTGCAAAAATTTCACTACTTCTCAAGCAAGTGTTTTAAAACTGTCATCATTCATGAAGCATAAAACATTAGTTTTTCTATTGTTCGTAAAAATGACTCTTTCAAGTGCAACAATTTTCACCTAGTAATCAATCTCTATTTTCACAAGTTTTTGCTTGGATACATGACCTTGTTATTCATTCAATCTTGTAGTACGTGAGTAATCTTTTGTTTCCAACCTTGCATTTGTAAAGTTACTTTTATGGGACAGAATTCTAACCTTTCATTCTGACTATTCCTACTGTTTTTTAAGCGCGAGTATCTCATCGCGCTTCTAAAAATTTTTGTATATTTTTTTGTCCTTTTGTTCCAAATGTCCAATTTTGTCCATTTTTTATCCAAAATGTCCAATTCTGTATAACATGTCTAAATTGTCCAATTTTGTCATCAACATTCAGCAATCACTTTTTCAAACGCTCGCGCGGTTAGAATTTACATTGATTTCAATCTTGTTAAATAGGTTATATATAATTGCCGCTTTTTGCATCACTGAAGTTTTCCATTCAAGGTTCATTTGTTCAAGAGTTCAAGTTTTCTAATATTTCAATCTTATAATTTCATGGGTCATTTGATAATCTGTTTTCTGCAGACTTGATTTTAAAAAGGCTCAGCAAAAATTGCCAATCTACAGGACTCAAAAAGGAACTAAAGTGCAATTGATCAGCACTCAATCACCTCATAACTCTTTTTTTTATTGGACAGTAAAAAAAAATCGAACAATTTTGCCGGGAAATTAACCGTAAAAAACTGATTTTTCTACATTTCTATTTCAGACAACCAGGGTTTTTCAAGGCCTCGCGGGGTAGGAGATTTATTCAAGCAGAACAAACCATTAAACCGATATCAAGAAATCAACGCAGATTTTAAACCTTTGAGGCCTAAAAAGTCGCCACAAGTGCCAAAATTAGACTTAACACCCAAACGGCCAAACCTTGAAGAATCTTCAAGACCGAATTTTAATCGGTTTGAAGAACCTTCAAGACCTTCATTCAACCGGTTTGAAGAGCAAACCAGACCGGAATCTAATCGGATTGAATCGTCAAGACCGAATTTGGAAAGACCGAACTTTCCCAGTTTACGACCTTTCAGCGAAGATGGTTTTTCATTTGGACAAACCTCTCGACCTCCTTTGAAACGCAAAGATCCGCAATTTGCGTATGTGGATACCAAACCTCTCAAAGTACCGGAAGAAAAACCGGAAGATTTGTACAATTTAGAGAAAAGACCATTTAGACCGGACTTTGAATCTCAACCAGAGGTTGAATTGACAAGACCAAAACGACGAAGACCGGCCTTTGAAAGTGAGCCTTTCAAACCGGAATTCAATTTTGGCAATGTACCGGAATTTCCGGATTTGACACCAGTGCAAAGACCGGGAAGACAAGTTCTTAACCGGTTTGAAGAATCTTCAAGACCGAATTCTAATCGGTTTGAAGAACCTTCAAGACCCTCATTCAACCGGTTTGAAGAGCAAACCAGACCGGAATTTAACCGGTTTGAAGATCAAACCAGACCGGAATTTAATCGGATTGAATCATCGAGGCCAGAATTCAACCGGTTCGAAGAGACCCCAAGACCAGCGCTGAATCGGTTTGAAAATTCTCAAAGACCCGGTTTTAACCGATTTGCCGACTCTACTTTCCCGGAATTGAGTAGGTTTGAAGAATCTGGCAAAAGATTTGAAAGACCTTCAAGGCCAGCCTTTAACAAATTCAATGAACCTTCAAGAGTACCGGAATTCGAAGAGTCCTCAAGACCCGGTCCACCCTACACAGAAGACTTAGATTTTAACCAAGTAGAAGAACCTCAAACAAGACTGAAACGAAAATTCCCCTTCAAATCCCAACAAAGGCCAAATACCTTAACAGAAAGGCCGACCAGAGTGCGAAAAAGGTTCCCAGATGAAAGGCTCAAATTCAGAGGCCTTCCGGCGAGGTCTTACTTTGAAGACCGGAATTCCGTCGGAACCGGAGTTTACCGGACCACCACCCCTAGACCCATACCTACACCAGGTCCCATGGACTTTCCTCGACCTCCACCTCACCTGCTCAGGCCAAGACCTCCGCCAACCCACCCTACACACCCTCCCCTCGTTACACACCCACCCGAGCATTACGAGACTGTTACGCGACTTCCGCCTTCTTTGAACGAAATTCCTCAAACAAAACTGACAGAAATAACTGACTATGACGATGATACCTTTGATAACAATGATAACGATGAAGGATTTTTTGCGTATCCGGGCTCCTTTCCGAGTTTAGCAGATCTAGGAGCTGGATTTGAATCCATGAAAATTCGAAGAAGAAATGGCCGGTCAACAAGAGCTAAAAGGAGCTTGGATGAGCGTGACCCTTTGATGACGTCAGAGGCCAGAAGACGACGAAGGATTCGACGACCTGGAGGAAATCGTAGAGGCATCGTTGATAACCGCAGGTTAGTATTCCACAGTGTATGAAAATCACATAAAAAGTCTCATATGTCAAACATCGCGAGCGAAACGTTTATTTGTAAAGTGAAATAATTTGAATTTTCGCGCCAAAAAAATGTTTCTAAACTTAGCTCAGTTCGTTCGAAAATGAGAATTTTCGCGCCAAAAAAATGTTTCTAAACTTAGCTCAGTTCGTTCGAAAATGAGACATTTTGGATGATTTTCAAACACTGTGAGTCCGGATTCCGGATCCAAAATGACGAATTTTTGAATTTTTTAGGTACCGCCGAAATCAAGCCAATCAAAATCGTCAAGGCCAAGGATTCCGATTCCAAGAAACTTTCTGGGACGACATCTCAAATGACGAATTTTTCAACAACTTTCAAGATTACAACAGGGGACAAAACCCAAACAGACCGCGAAACTACGATAATGGACCTGTACCTAATTATGAGAGTAGTGGACCTAACTACGAGACCAGTGGACCTAATTATGACAGCGGTGCTTACTACGGTCAACGTAACCGCGATCCCTACACTGAACAAACCATTCAAGTTGTTCCCGTCGACAACAATGACTATTACAATACTAACGATCCCTACTCGGGATACCAACGTGGTGCCATTAATAACGAAATTCTAGGCTCGGGAAATTTCGAAGTGATCAAAGGTGGAACTTTTTATGATCCTGATACTTATTATTACTCGACTTACAATCGAAGACCGCAATACGGCGAAGAGTTGTTTGAAAACTTTAGAGACTTTGCCGACATCAAAAATGATCGGTATCGGTATCCAAAGTACCGATGATTACTCTCTGGTAGCTCTTTCTCTGTCTTTATATTATGTGCAATAAAATACGAAATATTTTTTTAAAAGCCACAAAAATGGTGTAATCTTCACGAGGAGTAAAGGACATGCTTGAGAAGATTCCATTTTTTTGCTATTTTCCCACTTGAGGTTCACGGTTTTGTAGCCATCTGTGATAGTGATCTTCAATGTCAATATAGAAAAGGTTGCGAGAGTAATTGTCAAATTGTTCCGCTGAGTAGATTTTTCAAAATTATTAGAAAACTCGCAACGCAACGCAATCCTTCGGCGACTACTTGCAAGGCCGGAGCGCTAGCCGGAGCGGCGCTCCGAATTCTCGGTCGGAGCGCAACCTGGATATCCTGTGCTGTATTTCAAGAGTGTCTAATTTCTTAACCCAAAGCTTTTAAAACAAACTGATGATCTCACTAGTTTTGAATTGCATGCATTTATTTGATCGATCAAACAAACATAAAATGGTACATTAAAATAAGCTTTAGTTGCAGTTTTTAAAACCAGCTATGGGACCCAGCAAAGGGGTTACAAGCAGATGGTGCCTTAGGCAAGCACCAGAAACCATTCTTTTTCACCATGGTTCTGAAATGATTGGTGAAATCATCACGGCTACAAGTTGACCACTCGATCCAATTTCCACCATAGCTCATGATCCCCTGCTTATCACATCCTTTAGCCTTATGGTTTGGTTCATGGTCATGCTCCATTCCAAGATTATGTCCAATTTCATGAGCCACAGTATTGGCAAAAGTTGTCATATCAGGATCCCATTCATTGATTGACATAGACCAGTCACGATTGTGGCAAACAGCCTTTCCCCATGCCAGACCTGCATTATTGTTCTTACCATGAGTTTCATCATCAAATGTGAGTCCCACAAACAAATTAGCTTTGGAATCAGCCAAATCTGTTTCTGCAATTTCTGCCAATCTTTTGAGAGTGTCTTCACTAGCAATCCAATCTGGCTCTTTATAATACTTTACCCCTGATGCACCTGATTGCTGAAGTCTTACTTTTGAGCCTAGTGAAGAGTGACAGTAGTAAGCTTGGACATGGGTCATCACCGAATTAATCAGCTTTAAAACTTTGTCCTGACTGCCCCCCATCTTGGTGAGCAGAGGGGTGTTATACAGAATTTGAAGCTCTAATAACTGAGTTTGTGGCAGTTTCTTACACTCAATCTTAGAGCACTCTTTGGCTGTTTCATCTTCCTCCTTTTGAGTGTCTGGATCAGTGAGCAAGTCATCCCCATCACCCCACCAATCAGGATTATCCAAAAAATCTCGATCCAATTTTGCAATCTGTTTCAGAAACGTATGAAAAGTATAAACGAGATGAAACTTTCAACTTTTTTTTACCCTATTGAAATCAGGTTGAATTCTTGATACCAACCCATTCAGATCCATGCGATACAACCCTCCTTGGTCTCCAATCATGGTTATTTCTAGTGGATCTGATCCAACGCATCCAGTGACTGCCACACAAGTGTTCAGATCTCCAGCTAAGTGACCAATGTAGTCACAGTTGTCTCTACGATTTAATCTATCTTCCTCAGCAAAGTAGAAGTTGTCCAAAACAAACCTATCTGTGTATCCGTTTTCAAAGGTCACATCAATGGTAGGTGTACTCTCAATTGACCTTGACTCATGGATGGCAAACTGAGGGACTGAAAGGATTGAAAAAAATTATCAACTCTTACTTTTACAATACATACAATACTTACTAGCATTGGTGCCAACAATGAAAAGAAGGAGCAATCCTCTTGACAACATGATGCTAGCTCTTGAATAACTTTTCTGAAAGTGATTATGCATCAAGGGTCTATATATACAAGATATTACAGGCAATTATAGATTTAGCTTTTGACAAGTGTGTGTTTATGTACCCTAGGATACATAAGTAGAGAGAAGATTATTGTCATTACTTTGGAATTATTTGCGTCTTATGAAAAGATGTCTGAATAATTATTTCTATGATAGAAAAGAGAAAAACTGCATTGTTACTATCTTTGAACATAACTGATGCACTGAAGCCTGCGTTCGAAAAGATGATATAGGGCATATAGGGTGTATGAAGCAAGACCGGGTCGAAATTTATGACTCGTATGATATGAAAAACCCGCCATTAACACAATATCAAGATTTAAGTGCACAGATTTTTGGGAAAATTAGGATATTTGTAATTGGTGGAACGAAGGTGAAATTGATTCTTATAAATGTGAATGTCTTTATGTTGATGGACGGGAAGAATTCGAAGATGATACAAAAGAAACAGATGAGGATGGAAAAGTGATCAATTAAAAAATCAGCAAGTTGGAAGCGAAGGTGATGGTGAAATTCTGAAAAAATAAATCTTCATATGACGCAACAAATCATGATTCTGCAATCAATCGATCCTTGAAAGGTTGATCCTTAGATTTATTCACTTTTGAAAGCCTCGGTAAACAAAATTGGCAAATTCTTCTTGCTCTTCACATGGATACATTCGTTGGTATGGATAAATTTCTGAAAAAAATCATAGTAAAGGTAATCATAGCTAAATGACTTCATGTAATTTTACTTACGTGGACAACTGTTCATTTTGCATTTTGCAACACATTCGTTGTTACCAAGATGCTCTCCATTAGAACTGCAAACAGGATTGTAGATTCTGGAACAAGCACATGTTCCACATTCTTGTCCATTGCCAAGAATTATAGACGAAAATAAAATGGTTAGAAAAATCCAGTTGTTCTTCATCCTTACTAAAAATCAAACTCAGGTAGTAAAAAGCAGCGAAGATGGCAATTCTTGAAACTGCGTGCTACTTACTGAACCGTAACTTTTGCTTTGTCTAAAAAAATGAATTGAAACAAATTGACTCAAAAAGTAGTTTGGCTTTTATTGTACGAGTTCTTGCATCATCGACGATTTTTTTTTCAAAGTGTTCCTTCTTCCCAATGATGTTCACAGGGAACGAAATTGTCCTCTTTGAACACTGAAATAAATCATGAAATTATCAAATGTCAAAACTGCGTATTTTTTCGGTGAACTTACTTCCACATTTTTCTCTGTAACAATTTGCAATGCAATCATTATCTGCCAATTTCATTCCTGCAGAATTACACACTGGCATGTAGATTCTTGGGCAGATGCATTTTGCGTCGCATTTGACTTCTTGGGAAGCCACAAAAGAAACGGAAAAAACAACCAAAAAAGTTATGAAAATTATTCCACTCTTCATTTTGGAAACTGTTTTGCAAAGTAACAAAAGATAAGAAACAACTACTCAAACAAGTGTTTCATCATCACGTGACGATATATGCTCGTGACTCATGATTATCTATTCAATATCCTCTAAATGCTTAGCATTGTTCAATTCAGTACAAATCAAGTTTTGTATCTTAGAATCTCCTTGCATGGAAACATCCAAATCAAATCTGGACCAACTGGTATTTTTAGCCAAAATCTTGTAATCACCAGGTTGGCATTGTGATGGCAATTCACATTTAAACTCTTCAAATATGACACCGAAAAGCTCACGCAATAGACCACCGTGACTAACCACTAAAATCTGAGGTTGCTTTTCGCCCTCAATTTGAAGGTTGACATCTTGAGTTAGCGTTTCTTTGAGAAACTTTCTGGCACGTTTTCTCACATCGTCTCGACTTTCCGCCCCTTCCGGAACGTAATTTATCCAGTTTTGGCAGTTTTGTTGAGCTGCCAAAGCTCTGAATTCACTGACCAACGTGTTTTCCATGACTCCAAAGCTTCTCTCTTTGACCTCGGGTGATTCTAAATTCGAAATAAGGATTTGATGTAAACTTTAAAATGTTTTTTTCGTCAAATTTTGTTTACATTCTATTTTTAAATATTACTCTCTTCGATTTGACGAATTTTAATTGACAACATTTCAAATTGTGAAATTCGTCAAATTGACTTTGCTTTTACTAATTAGCTAATGAATGGTGTAATTTGACGGATTTTTCAAGTGAAATCTCTTCAAAATATTCGTTTTACCATTGATTTCTTTAGAAGTGATGCTAGATTTGATATTTGCATCCAAGATAAATGCACACGTGGTTTTAGCTCGTTTCAAGTCTGAACTGTAAGCCTTGTCAAATCTGAAGCTTCTGAGAGCTTGACCAGCGGCTTTAGCTTGCCGTTCTCCGGTTTCGTTAAGTGGTGTGTCAATTTGTCCTTGTAGACGTTGCTCCAAATTCGAGGCTGTTTGGCCACTGCAATTGAAAAATGAGTGGCAATGATTCTTTGTGGGATAATAGATCAATTCTTACTGTCTTGCGACGATGAGTGTCAGGGATTTAGACGATGACATTCTTGCTGCTTTTGTGAAAAAGGGCTTTGCCGAAATTTCAAGAAAATTTAGTAACATGAGTGATCAATTATGAGTCAAACCCAAAGTCCTTCTTTACATGCCTAAAACTAATTTGATCTAGATCTAGAATCAACATTATTTTCAAAATATTATTTTTAAAGTATTTTTGATAAATATATTCATGTATTTGAATTATTGAGAAAGTGAAAACAATTTTAGTTTTTGATTCTAATTTATTTTTCATAATTGCCTTAAAAATTGTCAAAGTCTTCGCAAAAAGATCAACTTTTACTGAAATGTAAACAAAGTTATTTTTGTAAACTTGTCTTTTGCGTTTTTGACAAGAGTTCTTCCAATAATTGATTTAATTTGTCTACAACATAAAGTGACAACATGTCTCGGATCTCCAAGGTAATTCAGCAACTCCTATTCTCGATTTCCAATATATCAACTTGTATTTTCATAGGTTCTAATCGCCAATCGAGGCGAAATTGCTTGCCGGATAATGGCAACGGCAAGAAAATTGGGACTCCGTTCAGTGGCTGTGTACAGCGAAGCTGATCGTAAAGCTCGACATGTGGCAATGGCTGACGAGGCCTTTTATATTGGCCCTGCAGCCTCTTCGGAAAGTTACCTGAAAAAAGAAACCATTTTAGAAGTTGCTCAAAAGTCTGGAGCGCAAGCTATTCATCCTGGTTACGGATTTTTGTCAGAAAACGTCGAATTTGCTCACATGTGTGCTGAACAGGGTGTGATATTTGTGGGACCTCCGGCAGATGCTATCAGAGACATGGGCATCAAATCTACCTCTAAAATCATCATGGCAGATGCCAATGTACCCATCATTGGTGGATATCACGGAGAAGATCAAAGCCTGGAAAAGTTGAAATCTGAAGCGCAAAAAATTGGGTTTCCAGTCATGATCAAAGCGGTGCGAGGTGGAGGTGGTAAAGGAATGCGAATTGCCATGACTGAGGCTGATTTTGAGCCTCAGTTAGAATCTGCCAAGCGTGAAGCTATGAAAGCTTTCGGTGATGAAGTCATGCTACTTGAACGGTACGTGACTGATCCTCGTCACGTTGAGGTTCAAGTGTTTGGTGACCAACATGGAAATTACGTTTATTTGTTTGAAAGAGATTGTTCAGTTCAACGCCGACATCAAAAAGTTATCGAAGAAGCACCTGCTCCAGGATTAAGTGCCGAAAAGCGTCAAGAACTTGGCGAAGCTGCAGTACGTGCAGCTCAAGCTGTCAATTATGTTGGAGCTGGTACAGTCGAATTCATCCTGGATAAACATACTCATGACTTCTTTTTTATGGAGATGAACACCAGATTGCAAGTCGAGCATCCGGTCACAGAAATGATCACCGGTACCGATCTGGTTGAATGGCAATTAAGAGCGGCCGCCGGCGAAGTTTTGCCCGTAACTCAAAAAGATATTCAACTGAACGGTTGGTCATTTGAAGCCAGGATTTACGCCGAAGATCCAGACAATGGATTCATGCCGGGAGCAGGTCCACTCCTTCATTTATCTACTCCACAACCTGAAGAAGATCGTGTCCGCATCGAAACTGGAGTCCGTCAAGGAGACGAAGTCTCAGTTCATTACGATCCCATGATTGCAAAGTTGGTCGTTTGGGGTCCGGATCGCCATTCAGCTTTGATGAAATTGCATGCTTGCCTTTCCGAATTCAATGTCAATGGATTGGCCAACAACGTCAATTTCTTGATGGACCTTGCCGCTCATCCGGAATTCGTCAAAGGCAATGTGGATACGGACTTTATACCCAGACATTATGACGAGCTTTTTCCTAAACGTCAACTTCAAAATGATCAAATATGTGCAGCTACAATGGCCATGATTTTAAGTGAACCTAAATCCTTTGTTGGTGGCAAAGCCTTAAATGCAAAATTAAGGCGGAAATTGGAATGGACGATTAACGATCAAGATGTCCTAGTCTTTGTCACTTACAATGGAGGCAACAACTATGTCGTCAGCATTGGAGACAAGGACCATTTAGTATCTGCTCATTATGACTCTGAAAACCTTTTGAACTGCACTGTAGATGGAGAAATGAACAAATTGAAAACAGTTCAAAATGGGTCTGAACTGAAATTGTTTCATCGGAACTTTGGCTCTTTACTTTTCACGCAAAAATTGCCCAACTTTTTATCGCAACAAATCAGTGGCGGCAGCTTAGGCAGTTGCGTAGCTCCAATGCCGGGTGTGATTGAAAAAGTGAACGTGGCTGCGGGTGATCAAGTGGAGGCTGGAGATCCTTTAGTGGTCATGATAGCCATGAAAATGGAGTATGTCATCAAAGCTCCCAAAAGTGGCAAAGTCTCCAAAGTACCTCATTCAGTTGGTGATTTTGTTACCAAAGACACCGTTTTAGTTGATTTTGACGAGGAATAAAGATTAAAAGTTTATTTAGCAACAACGAAACGCATTATCTCTCTTTTAAGAGTCAATTAGCTATCAAAAGAGACTTTGACAGCTCGGCTAAGCTCAAAAATTGTACAGATTGCGGCACACAGTATTGTACATGATGCATGCACGGCGGCATCTAGTGCGCCTGCCTCCGCCTCCTCCTCCCCAAGTATTACTACTACAGATCGGTCAAGGTGAACTGCAGCAGTAGCAGCAAGCATGTCGGATAGCAGCCCAGAGGAACGAGGATGATCACGGTGTACTTGGCGCGCCGGGGCGACATGTGCGAGACTACTTGACTTGGGTTGACTCATTCCAAAGTTTCAGAAATTCCTGAATTTCTAATTGAATCTAGATTCTTGTGGGTTGTCAATATATCTTATGTGGGGTAGGTGACATAGCCTTTAGAATTAACTTCACCTGCGGTTGATATCAAATTGGTGAAAAAAATTCGTGTAAATGTAGCGTTCAGCGACAAGCGCGCATAGACTTTTGGCGTTTTGGCGAGTTTTTCGTCGCTTTTGTTTTTGTTTACTCTTATAACCGTTTTGGCTCCAGTAGGCTGCTGTAGTAGATCTGGACTTGCCAAGAAACATTTCCACAATCCCCACAGGATGAACAATCTCGTCCCATAGTAATGTGTGGCCTTTGGAGACCAGTTTGATCAGTCTGGATGGACCCGTCTTCCGTCATCACCCAAGTCTCCGCGACCAATGCCGAGTCGAACGTCAATCACGATACATCCAGTACAGCACCGGCCGCTACCTCGGGGGTCGGCGGAACAACTACAGGGCCGGGGGCTGCAACCCCACAGTTCCCTCCTCCAGCGAAAGGTAAATTGCCAATTTATTTGAATTTGTCTAAATTCTGCCATGTTGAGATGTATTTCACAGTTTATGTTTGCAATTTTACATATGAAAATGAATTCCAGATGTGCCTAACTGGATTTGAACTCTAAGTAATTCTGAGAAATCTTGAAGCCGGAAAAATTCGTGAAAATTCTTTGGTCAACAGCTAGCACGCACCAAACACTTGGCAATTTGACGGAATTTTCTCCTCTTTTGTTTTGAGTCATCTAATTTTTTGCCCTTTATCTTCCAGATCCGCCGAAAAAGCGGAGTTTTTTGTGCTCGATTATTTGTTGCTTGGGCAAACGAAGTAGTTCCAAAAAGAGCAAAGACAAAGACCACGGTGGTGCCAATGCCGGGGCAACAGATTCTGGCCATTTAGGCCGTGATGCGACCGACAATACTAAGCCGCCCAAGGTTCCACAAAAAGCCCTATTGCCTGACATCCGGCCAGAAGAGGCCGACAAAAAGTGCATCGTGATTGATCTCGACGAAACTCTAGTTCATAGTTCATTTAAGGTAATGCTTTAATTGGTTAATTATTCAACATTTTAACCTGAAATTTCTTTGTTTTCAGCCTATAAGCAACGCAGACTTCATTGTGCCAGTAGAGATTGACAATGTGATCCACCAAGTCTATGTACTGAAGAGGCCTTATGTAGACGAGTTCTTATGCCGGATGGGCGAACTCTTCGAATGTGTCTTATTCACCGCCAGCTTAGCAAAAGTATGATTAATCATCTTTATAGAAATAGAATCCTCAATGATGTAATTTTTTGATTTCAGTATGCGGATCCGGTCGCGGACCTTCTTGATAAGTGGGACGTCTTTGCTAGTCGGCTTTTCCGCGAGTCTTGTGTGTTTCATCGTGGCAATTATGTCAAGGACCTCAGTCGGTTAGGTCGGGAGTTGCACAAAATCATCATTGTCGACAACTCGCCAGCCTCTTACGTGTTTCATCCAGATAATGCAGTAAGATTTTTTCCCTAAAAAAAATTCGTCAAAATATAACGGGATTCACCGAATACGCGCTGTTCCTAACCGTTTTGACGAATTTTTTGTCCTTTATTTTGATCATCTAATTTTGTATTTCAAGGTACCCTGTTCATCGTGGTTCGACGATATGGAGGACCGAGAACTCCTTGAACTCATACCTCTCCTTGAAAAACTCAGTAAAATAGACAGTGTCTATACGGTGCTGAAAAACAAGGATCACCAAGGGGGAGGACAAGTAGTGCCAGGGCCACAATCCATAGGAAGCAAGCAGGGTAGCAACTCCCTGAAACGCTCAGGCTCGGCCTCGGCCGTCACCTAGTCTAAAGGCTGATAATGAAGGCCGTTAGTCATGGAACTTGTCATGGAGCGCGCGCGGCCTTGGTGCTTAAAAACTCTTGTGATGATAAGAGTTGAAACAGAGCAAAATTTTTCGACAACTACCCTGTCTGTATAACTTCCAACAACACTAATTGATGCAACAACAATTTACTCATTGATGAATCAGTTTTCTACAATGATGTCCCTCATATAATATGTCATCATAAAAAAAGGATTTAAAAGGATTTCTACAACCATTTTGTTCTTTATTGCGCGTCTAATTACTAACTTTTTGATAACATTAACATTTATATGGAAGACTTGTTTTCTCGGCGTTTTCGCTCAGTTTGTTTTGTTGAAAATGGCGGGAAAATTCAAATTGTTTCGTTTTTTTGGAAGACTTGCATTTTTTTTAAATCTTGGAAGACTTTTTGTGATTTTGGTAAAACTTAAAAGTGAGGACTCTAAAATTGGGTTTAGACAGGAACGCCTAATACAAAGGCCTTTTTAAGAGCCATGCCGGAATAATACATGCCTGTGAGCCCAAACATCAGGCCTAAAAAGATAATAAAGATGTCGTAAACCATGACCATCCAACTCATTGAATGCCGACGCAATTTCAAGTGGAACATTGCAGGCCAGATGAAGGACAAACAACAACCGGTAAAACTGCCAATGAAGCCCATCAAGATGGTAAAGTGAGGGATGACGATGGCAAAGAGGATGGTCAAGACAACCACTGCCACCCTGAAGCCTAGACCCCACACTTTCAAATCTCCGTCCACTGACCAGATGGTTGGAAATCTGGTTTCTGGTTTTCCCTGTAAAAATGTTGAAAATTCAGCCTTTTGGCTAACTTTGTTTACTACTTTGTTCATACCTTAAAAAGTTCCCATTCGATGAGCTCGCATGCGGCGTAGTAGGGTAAGGGATAAGACAGGAGAGCCTTGACCACCAAGATGAGATTGACGACAACCTTTAATCCTTGAGGCAAGTTATTCACCACTTCTTCCGAGGTATCTTCCTGGAAAGTCAGGAATCCAATGTATCCAAAAGCGGCCTTGAAAATGGCCGCTGCAATGTGTGACCAGTTGAGCATGCAATGAAATTTTGACTTGTCTTGCATGTTCCCCTCCAAGGTTGGTAAGAAGATTTGTGAAGTGTAGCTGAAGACAATGACACCCAAAGCGATTGGAAACGACAAGATATCAATGCCTAGGGAGACTTTGGCCCAGCCCCAGGTGCCGATATGCAGGATGCAGTAGCCCAAGATGACCACATTGATGACCGTATGCACCACCCCGTTCCAGAAGCTGAGGCTGGAGACGGCGTGCAAGTTCTTTAGAAAAGCGCAAGGCAGTAGAACCAAACCAGCCGCCATCATATAAGACCTGCAAAACCAATTGAAAATTACAGATTCACATTTCATAAAGGTGCAGGGTGTCCCAACAAGTTTTAGATAGGAAGCTTTTCGTGAAATTATAATTTGATTTTTTTCCCCAAAAAAATCGTCAAATTGAAAGAAGATCTGCGCTGCTTAGCTAGAATATAAACAAACTTTCGCAATTTTTTTCCGCTTTTTCGTGAGAAAACTTGTTGGCACGCCTGGTAAATAAGCTACAACTCACCTAGTGTCTACAATTCCTGTATGGAAGGCCCCCATCATCAGATCTCCACAAAGCACAACGTATAGGATACAAGTCATGAGTAACTCAATCAATTGTGCACCCAACACAATGTATCCCCCAACAGTTTGCCCAAAAACCTCTTGGGCAATCTCCTTATAACTGAACCTAACTTTGTTAGGTTCGCCATGCCCCGATTCGTCCACTTCATAGAGACACTCAACGAGGATTTTCCCCGTGTGGCAGCAAATGTGGGACACGCCCACCATGGCCAAAATGGCCCAGTATCCTCCATGCAGAACGCCGTAGGGTAGAGCCACAATAAACATGCCTTGAATGGCATTGGTCACGTTCCAGCCAGCTTCCCATTCAGTGATTCCATTTTTGTTGGCAGAGTCGGAATGTGGATCTCCACCCTCACCTCCCCCTCCGCCCATTTTAGCCTTGAGACCTTTGGCTTCTTCCGTGGCGGCCTTCAAACAGTCGGGCGTGACTTTGGAAGTCACCCAATCCTTGGCTTGAAAAAACATTGAAGCCATTTTCACTTTAATCACATGACCTGATATGACGTGAATCACAAAATTCCGATTGAGATTTTACTCTCGGGGATCGTTCTGATGGTTTTGAGCGGTTGGTTTGATTATGCTATGGTTTTTGAATGGTTTAGACACTTTTAATAGCTTTAGTGGAGATCGATTTTGGGTGCCATTTTCTTCTGCCCCTGTGACCGTCAGGTCATCACACACCACAGTGGAGTAGCATCTGCGAGAAGACGAGATGAAGCTTTCACGCGCATGCGCTCTAAGACCAAAAGAAAGCTACTTTCTACTGCAAACCATGTGAGAACCATCTTCTTCTTCTCAGCCCGACGCAAAACCATCCCGCGAAATAACCAATACAAAAGAAACTGATGATGCTGTGGTATACAATCTATATTTCACCAACCGACTTTAAGAAGAAGGAAACCATTTTAAAACCATTGAAAACCATTTGGTTTTAACCTCTGACAGCAGTGAAAACACTGCTACGTCGTTCCATAATACGTTTCAAAAATTCCTGGAAATCCTTTTTGCCTCTGACTCCATAAAAATCTGTCGAAGTTTTTTTTCCACGACTTCCCAAAAAATCAAAGTCTGCTGACTTTTTGCCTCGACTGCCAATAAAGATATCGGCCAACTTTTTGCCTCGCGATCCAAGGAAATCAGTAGCACCACGTTTACCACGACTCCCCAGAAAATCGAAATCTCTTTTGGGCTTCAGAAATCTGGCGTGTCCATTCTTCAAAATTTCTTTGTAATCGTAGTCATCTTCCAGATTTTCCACTGGATAAACATCCAGGGGTCCCGTGGGAAAAGCTGTTATGAAGTCCAAAATTAGGAGAGACACCAAAAGTAGGCTCCTTACCCTCATGGTTTCAAGGTAAGAATGATTCTAAGATCTTTACCTCTTGGTATTTTTATACCTCCTTGATTCTAGGAATGCAATTGATTAAATCCTATATTTACTTTTGTAATTTGATTTACTGTACAACAATTGGCTTTCTAATCTGTTGCAATACAACAATTACAACAAGGAAAATGATTAAATGAATGAACGGAACAAAAGCAAACTTAGCTCGCTTCGCTCGCTTTGTTTTTCAAAATGACGTCGACAATTTGGTTTATTTTTTGTATTCATTTTTATTGTAGTTCTTCTTTACAATTTTGAAAGATGGTGAAAGACACTGATGTTCCAAAGGTTTCGTGATTCTAACGACACACGTTGCGGTATTACTGATAAAATTGAGATGTTTCAGAAGATGCAATTGTCGTCGGTGATGACGTTTCTTGTGTCACCGCAGTTGCCGATGATATTTCTTGCTGATGGCACGCCAATGGATCTTTTGAGTCCTCATCAATGTGCGAATTATGATGAGCTGATGCACTACTGCCATCCACTAATTCCACAGTGTTGTTGTTTTCCAGGTTGAGAGGATGATGTGGCACAGTGGTTAGATTATGCAAATGTTGTAAATACGGTGTGGGTTTGGGCTCCAACACGATAGGTTTGGATTCGGCTTTGACTGCAAAAGAAAAAAAAGTGTCAAAAAATTCGTCAAATTGAAGGTGGATATCTGCATTTTGCACTAATTACCTAGAATGTAAACAAACTTTCACGAATTTTTTCGCCTTTCGAGACATTTAGATATTTTTTTGCTAATTGGCAAAAAACTTGTTGGGTAACCTGGTACTCATTTCAGTGCACAAAACAAAAAATTACCTTGACCGGCGAGCGCCATTTCCGCTTCAGTTGGAGACGCGAATCCACTGTTCATAGTAGTGTAATGATGTTGATTTTCTACCAGATTTGTTGCATTGCTGCAAGCAGTGGTAGGAATCCAAGCGGAGGCTTGCCAACCATGCTCATGATGATGCATTGAAGTGGGCGTGGCTTCATTTGAGTCCCCATGGTGTTGAGGGGGCGTGACCAGAGACAAGTGTCCGTTAGTGATACCAGTGGTACTATTAGGTGGGAAATGGTATACCATGTTGTAACAGCCTGCTTCTCTAGTATCTTGAACATACGAGTATTCAGCTGCTAAGTTTCCACCCACTGTGGAGGGTGAAATGGGCGTAGATCCGTAGTTGAAATTGTAGCCCGCTGCACCCGCTGCAGTGGGTGGAGGTGCAGAGTAGTAGTAAGGTGGTGGAGCCGCTAAGTTATTGGCTGACGGATTACTACCCGGTAAAATAGATCCTAGGACGGGAAAAATAATTTTACCAGAAAATTTCTCATTTTCACTTAAATAGACTTACCATAATCGGGGGGTGGAGAAAGCACTCCCGTGGGAACATCATAGGGCGTGTAGCGCATTTGAGACTGACTTCGAGACCCATTTCGCACAGATGACTCTGAACCCGAAGTTGGACCGAAATTGTTGCACTCGGCAGTAACTAATGCCGATGAGTTAGGTGGAGGTGGTATAGATTGGTGCGATTCATATCGGCCCGAAGATCCCTTGAGATTTGGTCGTTTTCGAAAGCCTCTTGGCCTTCGACGGAAGGACCCTCCGTCCTCAAACATGTATTCTTGACTAGGATCCACGGTCCAGTAGTGACCTTTACCGGGTCTGCCTAGGGCTTTGGGCAGTTTGATAAAGCATTCATTGAGGCTCAAATTGTGCCTAACGGAATTTTTCCATCCCTGATAAGATCCCCGAAAGAATGAGAATTTTTGTTGCAGGTACTGATAGATTTCATTGAGGGTCAATTTTTTGGCCGGCACAGATTGGATGGCCATCACAATTAGTGAAATGTAGCTGTAAGGTGGCTTTTCTTGTCTTCTCACCCCTGAAAAATAAAGGTTTTTCGCTTTAAAAAGAGTTTAAAAAGTCCGATTTTTTCGAAAATGGGACAAAAACTGACAATTTTTTTAAACGCTTCGCTCACTCGGCCCTTCGGGCCTCCCTCGCTCCGCTTTACAAAATTGTTCTTACCATGTCCATTTCGTTTGGCATCTTTAGAATTGCCATTAGCCGATCCATGATCAGGATGATCCGGAGGTTCGGGTGTAACATGTCCGGGTAACAAATGCGCGGGTAACTCATGATTAGGCCCTGTTCCCGGTCCCGCGGCTCCATGGCTTTCATAATGTAAAAACAAGTGCTGTTCTTCTGCCAATTGTTGGGCACTTACTGAATCCTGAACTGAACTGTTGTTGGTGCTCATAATTGTTTGGAAGATCCAGAAATGTTTGTGTATAAGATTTTTTTTTAAACAGTAACAACACTTAAAGTCTCTGTTTATGTTCCCATGAGACTAGGCTTATAAATTGTTTAGTTTATTGGTTTTCTAAGATCAAATATTTGCCTTAGATTCAAATATTTAGTAAACCAAACTGTGCGGCGGCAAAGCAGAGACTGGATTGAGTCAACGATGACAAAAGTAGTAGCAAATGCTCTTCTGTGGAACTCGCACTCCCATGAGAGCTCCAGAGTGTCCAATAAGAAAGTCGTCGCGCCGCCTCAATAGGCGGAGCCTCGCAATGAAGATACGCTTCTCAAGCGCTTCTTTTAAGCTTCGCTTCTTGATCTACAAGACTTTATTCACAAAAGTAGGAAACTTCCAAATTGCCCTTTTCTTCTGCTAGGGAGAAACTTTAGAAAGTCTAAACAGATGACTCGTGTCAATATCCTAAATAAAAGTTCAGTTTAGGCTTTTAATGATGTCCAGATTTGTGGGACAGCGGCTAATGAATCGAGTTTTTTTGGACTAGTTTTGGCTTTTGGGGGGTCTTGTTTCTTGCCTTAGGATTAAGGTACGTTTCGGGCTTCGTACATATATTTTGTTTTTACTTAAAAATACTTTAAAACAGTTGTCCCTTTTTTTAAAACTGGTGTAATAACAGAGGTGTCTCAGTGTAGTGCACTTTCTTAGTGTATCCCGTGTATCCAGTTTAGTGCACTACTCAGTTTAGAACACTACTCAGTTTAGGGCACTACTCAGTTTTGTGCACTACTCAGTTTAGTGCACCACTCAGTTTAGTCCAACACTCAGTTTAGTGTACTCCTCAGTTTAGTGCATTACTCAGTTTAGTGCACTACTCAGTTTAGTGCATTATTCAGTTTAGTGCACCACTCAGTTTAGTGCACTACTCAGTTTAGTGCACTACTCGGTTTGCTTCGCTCGCTGAGGATACATGCACTCAATGTTATCAATTATTTTAAGGTCATGAGTCACATTTTCCATATTTTCATAGTTTATATACAGAGTCTTTGATTTCATCAAAATTCTATGCTGCAGTTATCATCACATTTGCGACATTCAATAATATCCCAGTCAACAAGTCTCACAGGAAGTTCATAAAGTGATGCAACTGTTTAGCTGGATGGCCACCCCTAAGTTAAAATTGCTTCTCAGTCAAAGGTGAAGAAGATTTTTCAAGGGTGGCCTCTGGCCTCCCTTGCTTTAGTCGTCTGCTGGCAGCAATTTGATCTCGATGTTGTTCCAGTTAACGCGAGATAGAATGAAAGGCGAGACGCTTCAGCATGTCAAATCACCCGCTTCAGTGACTCTAACAATAATTTTATGGCGCTAAATTTTAATTTTTCATACTACATTTATTCGTACTCAACCACGTGTATCGTCTTTCTATCTTCGAGACTCTGAAAATTAGACTGTGTAAACATGTTTCTATGATTGATATATTCGTTTATGTTATTTTGGGACATTTTTTAGGCACAAATATTATTTGAAAAAAAAGAATACATATATATTTCATCTTTCAACTTTGTAGACGTTGCCATATGTTTGACATTTTGGATGCTATTGAAAGATAACGCATCAGATTTTCAACACTTTGACAGTTTGACTCTTATAGAATATTGCACATTTATTGATATATGCTTGATTGATGTGCATATGTACATCTAACCAATTGTTTACTAAAGCTGTGTTTCTTGCGATTTACTGTCGAATTATAGAATGAAAATATGTGTAAACCGCAAACATGCGGAAATCAGTCAAATTTCACTCAAGCTATGAAAAATTTCCTCTTCAATTATCAATTTGCCTCCTCTTTCAAGGTGATGATGATCATCATTGAAGGTCAAACTAAGACTAATTATGACTTATTAATTGTACTAAATCTTTATGAAATTAGTAGGCTGTAGTCACTCAAGGCTTTTGTCGAAAAGTGAATGAGGCTTGAAATTTGATTTCTTCTGGCGCCAGCAAAGCTGGAAAATGAATGAAGAGGTGGCAGCAAAAACAAGATGAACTTTGGCGCCGAAGAAAGCCGATCTGTCACAAGCACGAGCCGAGCAGGACTACAAGGGTGAACCTGATGCTAAAGCTAACCTCTTTTAAAAGTCCGTAAACAAATCAAGTGACAGATTACTTCACCAGGAAACAGAACTGCCTAATTAGCCTTGGATGACACTTTAACGCTTAAAAACAAGCGAAAAATATGGTTAGATGACGTGACGCTTTTGAAAGCATTTTTCGATTTCAACGATTTTCTTCGATTTTCTTGAATATGAAATGTTTCAAAATTCCGATTTCTTTGAGGAGACTTCAATTAATATTGCCAACCTCAACTATTGAGGTAAACCAAGCGTAGATTTGACCTTCCATTGCATTGCTAAAGCAAATCATGTGAAGTAAGCGGCATCTTCAATGCCGGCCAATTGGCCTTAGAACAAATAAACTGCATGAACATCACAAGACAGAGCCAGCTCTTTTTGCTCGTTTCTTCAAAAGTAATGCTCTTCCTAGAAAAGAGGCAGCATTGTCTACTGTAATTCCCCCTCCTTCTCGGCCTTTTTCCCCAAGCAAGACAGAATTCTTCCTGAGGAGCGGATTTGCCTCAAAGGCACATGAGGAACATGAGTAAGAAGTACTTTCTAACATTTGAACAGCAGCATCACAGTTAAGTGTTCAGTTTTAACGGCCATCAATGTGTCGTCTGGCTTTTAAAAAAGAGATTTTTTGGGGACTATTTCAATTTGAAATGTAAATAATCGTAGATACATCAATAACAACATGAAATCACAAAGTTTTGAAAAATGTACCAAAAATGTCTCATTTTTGGATGTTTTCGAATACAAAGTGAGTCAAGTTTCAAGAGAAAGGGAATTTTAGGCGCGAAAATTCAAAAATTCACATAAGACAATTTTCCCCAATTTTGAAACATTACAAAAATAAATGTAAAACTACATTTTATCCAAATCCTCATAAAACATTCAACGCGCCATTATCAAGACTCTTATCTTAGAAAACACATGTTCAATTTTTTTTGAAAATCGGTTTTTTAATCACATCTTTGGTGTTCGGCGTGTATAATATTTTAGTAGAGTGAGTGCGAAGCTCGTAAAAAACTCTCAATTCTGCCATTTAGAAAAAAAGGCAAACATTCATCACATAAATTGTAACATCAAAACAATAACAATTAGCTTAATGTAGAGGGGAAACGATGGAATTAAAATTAAATTCTAATGTTGACGTCGTTGATTATTTTTGCGTTTCCTGCGACGGCTTACAGGCTTCTCAAGGCGATGCGGGTCCAGCCCGGCCTCTGATTCGACCTCGACTTGCTCTTCCTCGGCTTCTTCCTGGTAGTACGGGCTAGCGAAGGGGCTGCGATGGATCGTGTATTCGTATGCTTCCTAAGAGACGAATCAAATTCCTGAAGAAAGTGTTTTGGGAATTTTACTTTCTAACTACTTTCTAAAATTGCCACCGTAGCCCAAAACCGTGTAATATTTTTGGAGTGTAATAAGCAAGTGTAATGAGCGAATATTCTTTGTGTTTTTGGTGTGATTTGTGCAGAAAATAAATCTACTCTAATATGCGCTCGCTCCATTTTTAGCGCGAAAATTCAAAGTTGCTTACAGTGAGTTTTTTTACCTGTTCTTCCTCAACTAATTCGTCATTATAGTCATCATAAGAAGACTCATTATTTGTATTCCATACAGATTCACGCTTGAGCTGCTTGTTTACGTAAGGTGGCTTGAAACCTGCTTGGACAGTAGGAGGTAAGAACAGTTGTTGAGAACGTTGGCCACGAGGTCCAGGTTCTCCTTTAGGTCCAGGAATACCACGGGGTCCAGTTTTGCCAGGCAAACCTTGGAGACCAGTGGGTCCAAGAGGTCCAATGAGACCTTGGTCACCGGGAATACCATTGTTTCCGGGAGGTCCACGAGGTCCGGGAGGTCCGACACCACCAGCAACTCCTGCAGGTCCAGGTTCACCGGGAGGTCCAGCAGGTCCCTTGTCACCTACTTCTCCAGTCTTACCACGGGGTCCAGCCTGTCCAACTTGTCCTTCGGGTCCGGGAATACCTTGCAAACCTGGGTCTCCTTTAGGTCCAAGTTCTCCGGGGGGTCCTTGAGGTCCTGGGGGTCCTTGGGGTCCACGTTGTCCAGGGGCACCATCTTGTCCAGGGAATCCTTGGGGTCCAGGGGCACCATCAAGACCAGGGAAACCAGGAGGTCCAGCCAAACCAGGAATACCAGGGGGTCCACGACACTCATAAGACTGACAATACCTGGACTCAGAGTAGTCCCCATGACATTCTTTTCCGTAAAATGAGGCCGGAATCTCAATGACTCTTTGACGAGATTGGGTGCAAATGGATCCACCATGAGCATGAGCAACTAATTGTTCGGGAACAAGTGGGTGATGAGGTCCAACAACCAAATCGTCAGCTTCACCTTCGGGATCAGCGAACGCTGACCGTCTGCGCCTCCTTCCGGTCACGGTACAGTGGGTCCAGGGTCCCCAGGCACCCCAATGACAATCAATAGGGCAAGGTTTCTCGTTGCAAGGGTGGACCTGTAGGCTGGCCCCATAACAACCGTAGCCCTCGGGGTTGGGTAAAAGGAGCTTGAACCCATCTCCACAGCTTCGGGTACAGGGTGTCTCAATGAAACATTCTGGTGGGGGTTGTTCCTGGGGGTGGGCCAATTGGGGAGGGTGGTGTGGGTGATGGGGCTCAGGGTGATGTGGGTGGTGGGGGTCGGGATGGTGGAGTGGTTCATGAGGGGCGGTATGGGGGACAGGAACTGGTGGGCCATAGGCGGGCTCGGGGTGGCCGTAAACAGGTTCGGGGCGGTGATGGGCGTGGGCACCGTGGGGTGCATGATGAGCAAAAGGATGATGAACTGAAAAATTGAGGTTATAGTAATGCGGCCTCGGAAATTAGAGGTCAACTTACGATCTCGTTTGGGATTGACTTTGTCCTCTGAGGAATCACGTTTGGCCTCAGAATCTTTGGTCTTTTTGGTAGCCTTCCTGGCCTTATTTTGAGACTCACTAGAGAAGAAATAGTTTTCTGTATCACTAGAGGTGTCTGTCAAACGAGCCTGACGAGGCCGTTCTTTGAGGCCGCCATTGTTTTCTTCGTTTTCTTGTTCTTCGTAGTAAGCACGTTCTTGAGCCTCTTGAGCAATAGGTTCCCATTCCCAATGAAAATTCTCTTTTTTCAAGTCTTCCAATCGGCCTCGACCAACTTTTTCTGCATTGGCCTGCAAATAGGTAATGTTCAATTTTAGTTTAGCAACCTTCTATTTTGAAAACTAGGTGGCGTTATCATCCCGAGAGCAGCGAGTGTTGATAATGATTTAATTTGGTCCCTCGTTCGATCTGTTGGGGAATTATTTGTTTTATAACTCTATCCGTCGGGCGCTAATTACATATTTCTAACGTTGAAAAAAATGCAAAAAAGCGCCATCTGTTGATAAATAGAAAATTAAAAGTGACCAAATGCTATAAAGAAAAGAAAAACATCTTTGTAAGAAAAAGACCTGTTGGAATTCGGCTAATGAGGTCAAGGGTGGACACAATGCTAATACCTCTCATTGAAATTGACAATAATAGCATAGCAGCAGCCGCCCGCACGTGCAAGCTCCTCGGATATTTCGACATTGTCATCTTCAACTCAACGAGCATGAAAATACTATCTCCGACAAAAGCTGCTCGGCCGTCCTTTAGCACAAGAGAGTTGTTATTACACATGGCATCATGGCGACAAGAAGTCAAGAAAACAGATGCTTCTCTAGAGAAAACAGTACACTATATCAGCTTCAGCTCGCAATTTCTGCTGCCCCCCAAAAACAGTCTTTGATTCAGGAAATTCTGAACTGGAAAAATTCCATTTTTTTTACGTGCGAAAAAAAGGAATCTTCTTTGATTTATGGTTGATTTTCAAGGATGAATTCATTTTTCCTTGAAGCATGCAAAAAATTGGTTAGATAGCGTTTACTAGTATAGTATAGGGTAGTAAAATGTTTGTAAATCATGAAATAGTAATAAAGAAATCGTAATTTTTGGCATTTCATTGATAGAAAATCGGAGTAGATTGTCAAAATCGGGAAAATGCTTTCATAAACGACATCTAACCATTTTTGTGGAAAATGCTCAAATGAGACATTTTTGTGCGATTTTAAACTCTGTGACCCCCCTAGTTGGTGTTCTGAAAGCTCCTATGGAGAGTTCTGTTTCCAGAAATCTTGTGAAAAATTGCTGTTGGTAAATGGAGAAGATAATCATCGGTCGTGTAGTTATGTGACCTACGAGTTCATAAGTAACTGTTGACACCAATGATTTTCGCCTCCCCTTTTCGACCTCTAAACATAACTCGAACATACATTCATTCGAGCAGAAAATTCATAATTCTTTTGCTAGCCAACGAATCTAACGGACTTAATTGACATTTTCGAATTTCGGTAACCATTTTTGGAACGCTTGATAGATTATTGCGATGATGGTAAAACATGTCATTTTCCTCAATTTCACCTAAAATCAATCTTTTCAATTTTCAAGGGCAGACAAAATTATGAAAGCACTTTATCGAAAAAAAATGAAGTATTTTATCAAAAAAAAAGTGGAATTTGAAAAAAATCTGTAAATGTAAAGAAAATTTCAAAAGAAATGTCAAAATCGGGAAAATGTTTCTATTAACGCCATCTAATCATTCTTTAAATTTTCCTGTTTTTTTAAACTGAAAGACTTACCAAAAAATATCCAAAAAGAGAGTCCTTTTTAGAAATGTTCACTCAAAACTGAATTAATATGAAATCCACAAAAGCTCAAAAATTGACGCATAGGTGACGCGAAAGTATGACCTTGTTATGTTCAAGAAATTGCTTAGTAATATTTTTACCTGAACTCCACGAGGTAAATTGACTACAGCCGACCACACTGTTGCTTGTAAGCAAAGCACTAACAACTTTGCCTTTATCGACATCTTGATACTTTAAAAATGCCCAATGGTTAAAAAGAAAAATGCGTCAATTGCGTCAACTATTCACTTTAGCACATTGTGACGCTATCAAACCACTTGAGAGACTGGACTAACCAGAATCGCGTAAGTCTAATATATAAAAGCGGGCTTGACGCAGATTTCGCGTCAGCGTACGCCAATAATACCGACGCATTTTTAGCGTCACACAATTGACGCTTCTTATTACCGCTTAGCATTGAAGTACATGCACGCGCATCATCATAATTAATGAGTCAAAATTGATTGAAAAGGAAATTTCCTTCGATATTTTTTTCGTTTGAATTTTCGAATTTTCTTATGTAAATTGAAGGTTAAACAATTGAAAAATTGCAACCAATGTTACGGTTAATGCAATTTGAACTACTTTGACATGTCAAATTGAACGAATTTGCAAGGATTTTAAATGTGATGGCGAAATCACTAGTTTAGCATATTTTTTTTTAAATGCGTGGGTCATCCACTGAGGCCAATTCAAAATGTCGAAATTAAACAAATTTCGCGTGATGTCTAAAAATTAGCGGAAAAAAGTCTGGAACTTCACCACGTTTGCAAAGATTTATGAGACAAAAAAATCTTATTTTGTAACAAAAGCCAAAGAAGCTAACTACACGTTAATTTCTCATGGAAACCACTGTGTTTGAAAATTGTCTCAAAAGTCGCATTTCATCTTATGAAATTGAAGAAATACCATCCTGTCCATATTTTTAGAGTAATTGCGACCTTTTTTCAACTTTCAACCACTGTGGTAGGTGTTTAATTTTCCACCTAAAAAATACGCAAAATTCAAAATGTAGAATTGAAAAAGTGTTAAACTTAAAGTACGATGTGATTTGTGAAGATCTCAGATAAAATCCGTCTTTTCATCACATTTTAACGTTTAGTTTGTTGGATGATTTCTAACTTGTGATGCTCTGTTCTCGTTATTTTTCTTTTACGACTCTTGCTCATCTCATATCCGTTGCAGCTCATGCAAGCTGAAAAACTGCTCGCTTATTTTCTGAAGTAGTCTGACATTTTAGTGTGGTGAGACATAGGGTCCATTAGTCACCCTTTTGTTTTTCCCACAAATATCTGGTCAAGACTTGGACTAGTGTTGTCTTCATCACCATCATCATTGTCAATGCTAGCGTCACTTAATACCGTGGGAGACCAGACCAGAACTCATGAGGAGCTTTTAGCACTTCTCAAAAGTAGTCAAAACCAGACCAGCAGCAGAAAATATTGTGTCAAACAAGCTTGAGAAAATTATTGAAGATTCTCATGCAATTGCTTTTACCGCAGCAAAAAAGTTGAAGATTATTCGACCTTTTGCATTACTACACAAATATTTCCAATGTCCTTAGGATGTCACAAAGTGTGAAATTTTTAGCATTAGAAACGCGAGGATTATATATCAGGCAATGGAAATTAACTTATACGAGGCCATTTCTACTGATTCATTTTAAAAACTTCCTACTAGAAATTGACAGCAGCATTTAAAAGTGTAAACACGGAAGAAAATCAACTTGCCGCGGCGCCGCGCATATTTTTTCATCGTCAATTTTCTCGCTGAATCAACCAATGGAAAAACCAAGGGCACGTTGAAGTTGACTAATGTCTTGCGTTACGCACAATCGACACCATGATAAACCAAACGAGGTAATCAGACAAAATGTTGCTTCTGCCAAAAATCCTTATTGTCGTCAGTCATCATCTTCACAAATATGTATGAAATTGAAAGCTTCAAATGACAATTGTCACGCAAAAATTGTGCAAAACAGGAAGAATCTTAAATTAAATGATGATGGAAAATATGCAATTTTTTCGGATGATTTGTTTGCAACTTCACCGAATTTGTACCTAAGTTTCGGATAGGAATTTAGCAAAAAATCTAAGAAAATCACAAAGACGAAAAATTCGTGAAAGCAGTTTACATTCTGGCTTTGCAGTGCAGATGTCCCACCAATTTGACGAAATTTTTGACAAAATATTTCAAAACCTATTTACAGTCTCAACAAGGTTTGGATAGGAATTTAGCAGAAAATCTATCAAAATCACAAATGACGAAAATTCGTGAAAGCTTATTTACATTCTGGCTTTACAGTGCAAATGCTCCACCAATTTGACGAATTTTTTGACAATTCCAATTTCATGAATTTGATATTTTCTTAGGGTTCACTCGCTTCGCTCGCGGAGAGTTGATAAAAGAATAAATCTTAATTTTGCATATGGAATATTACAACTAAGTACGGAAATGCAACAGAAATTTTCCCAAGGTGTTTGCATTATTCAAAGAGGTTGCGGATAGCTCATAAAGACGGTTTTACTCTCAAGGAAGAAGCGTTTGCTACTTCATGTGGCTACTGTTTCAATCTTCGTAAGGTTTTCATGGTCAGCAATTAAATGTTCAAATGCGTAACCAAGTGTGACCCAGAAGCCTAGCACCAACCATCAACCATCGTCGATACGCCAATTTTCAATGTCACATTTCTACTACGGGATTTACCGCAAGTTCCACTTAGAAAGATACGGTGACCTATGGAAAAACTGTGGCTGAAGCTTCTGCTGCTTTGCTCCGCCGTCAATTCCATTTTAAAATCGTTCACATTCAATAAGTCCACTTGTCACAAAATAACTATGGAATCAAAATGGTGTCAACTTGAAAAGGCATGAAATTACCTGAAATTATTTCTGCAGAAGACATTTTTTAGATGTAAAATAGTGGCTAAAAATTTCGAATTTTCGCGCCAAAATCTATCTTCAAACTCTTTTTTAAATAATCCGTCAATTCTTGGAAAAGTGTCCATCCAAAAAATTGGCATCAAAAATGATTTTTTTCGTTGCTTGAATGATTTGCTACTTTGCAGTCCTGGTCAAAATTGCATTTGCAAATTGGCTAATTATGCAATTAGACATAATGAAAATGAATAGATATCCGTCATATGCATTCTCGGAAAAGTAGTACTAATCTGTTCAGCAAGAAAAAAGGTAGTGAGAAGTAACTCAGGATGCTGCGATCTGTTTCATGTCGACGCGCCATAAAATTGACACCATACATGAGCACATAATGTAAACTGTTTATGCCTAAAAATTTTCGCTGCTTCCCCTACTACATTTAAAATAGTGTCCAGAGATTCATTCAGAGTTCGGAAAACTGATGCTGTGACTGCTGAGAACTGAGTTCCTGTTCATCTTGAAGTGTCGAGCTGGAAACATCTTCGTTTTCGGCCGAATTCTCCACTCCGATGCTTGATTCGGCTATTGCTTCACCAGCAGCCGACAACGAAGATGAAGACGGGATTTCGGCGTTTTCTTCGCCTCCGATGACTACTTCGTCGTCGTTGTCGGGGGCAATAGTAGTAGCTTCTACGGGGTCTTCGCTTTCACTGGCGGCTTTGGCGGGAGCTTCTTCACTAAGTTCGGAAATTTCGGATTTTTCTTTTTCGGGATTTGAAACTGGAGCCTCCGGTGTTTTCGAAACTTCTGGGTTTAAAGGTTCCGGTGTTTGGGAAAGTTCTGCTACTTCTGATGATTTTGCTGAAGGTTCCGGTGTTTTTGACACTTCGGATTTCGTAGGTTCCGGCGTTTTCGGACTTTCGGATTTTGTAGGTTCCGGTGTTTTCGGACTTTCGGATTTTGAAGGTTCCGGTGTTTTCGGACTTTCGGGTTTTGTAGGTTCCGGTGTTTTTGAATTTTCGATTTTAGAAGGTTCTGGTGTTTTCAGAACTTCAGATTTTGTAGGTTCCGGTGTTGGATTTTCTGACGTTGTTTCAATGGTTTCAGCTTCAATTGGAGGTGCTGATGGTACAACAACAGGTGCTGAAGGTGGAGGTGGCGGTGCACCTTGAGGAGGTGACTTCATTTTCAGTTGTTTGATATGGAATGTTTCAAGTTGTTTAATAGTCTGACTCAGTTGCTGGATGGCTTCCATAAGCCTTGAACAGGACTCAGCAATGTCCACATCACTCAAAGTCATGACAAAAATTCCGGCGGATTTTTCAGCCAAAGCTGCACAATAAAGGTTCAACATGGCTCCAACATCATCTTCTTCCGTAGGTGTACCTATGACTTGGTATGCCAAAGGCAACGTTGATGGCCAACGAGTCTTATGGAGCTTGTAAGCCTCGACAGCCTCTTTCCACTTGGACTCCATGATCAAATCCACAATTTTCTGTTCGTTTTCCGCCGGAAGTAATTCGTCTTCTTTGGAATTGACCGATGAATCCGCACTCAAGGTTTCAGTAAAGCTTTCATTGCTTTTATCTTTATCACTATTTTCTTGCTCATTCTCTGAAGACTCAGTGGTGTCTTCTTTGGTAGCAGGTAAATCATCATCGATCCTGATCTTGTTCAAGTCGTTGACACCAGACTCCACGGTGGGATCCAATTCGGGTGAGGGCGTCCGATGTTTGGGCATTTCTTTGATGGCCTTTCTCAATTCGACTTGAATCAAGGCCAATTCTCGGGACTTGTCTGTGGCCAAGTCCTGGTTACTCATGGAAATCAAGCGTAGCAGCTTGGAAAAGCTTTCGAGCAACAAAAGTAATTGAAAATGCAATTTGTAAAGGCATTTAACTAAATCCAAGGGCTCATTGTCCATGTTGTAATCTGTCATTTGTTCGCCTAAACTGACCAATTTCTGATGCGTTTTGATCGCATCCAAACATTCCAAGGCGAAATCTTTACGGTCAGAAAAGTTGTCTAAATTCTCTTGGATTTCCAAAATGGTGAATTTGAGTCGTTCCATCAATTTAGTACCCGCGGATTCCACGTCGCACCAGACATGCGGATATGAGATATCTTCGGATAGTATATCCGTCAAATTTTGCAACTGGTCCATGATATTCCGGACCAAATCTGGACTAAATGCGGCCTTTTCTTTAGACAACTGTACCACAGAATCTTGAGTAATGACGCATGTTTTTGCCTTCAATTCGTCAAAAAGTTTGCCAAAAGAGACAAAAGTCACTAAAATGCTTTGATTATTGGCTTCCTCATTGACTTTGTGGACATGCGCTCTCCAGCCTTCTTCAATGTCATTTTGATCCGCGATCCGGCCTGAAATTCCCCAAGGAATCAGCATGTTGGGGGAAGGATTGCAAGGCGTGAGATCATGGTCACTCATGTCATCATCCTCGTCATCCTCACTCCTATAAAATAAACATCAATGCATTTTTCAGCTTTTGCTTGAGTCATGTCATTTTTCATCAATCTGACTTACGATTCAGAATCATCGGAGTGTGGCGTTGACGAGCGGACGTTGACGTTGTCTTTGATGCCGGGGTAGCCGGAGGAAGTCGTGGATATTGATGAGGATGCACCACTGTTTTCCTCATGACTACGCGCAGAGATTTGCTAAAAAAGAAGAACATTTGTTAACGAAAAATCAAATTGGATTTTTTCCGTCAAATCGCAATGTTTGTTTTGATTTCACTATTAACCAAAGAATTTTCACGAGAAAAATTGAATGTTTGTTTTGATTTCACTAAGTAACCAAAGAATTTTCACGAGAAAAATTGTCACATTCTAAAAGTTGGAGTTTTTCCGTCAAATTACAATGTTTGTTTTTAAAATCATCCTTACAGAGCCCATTTCGTCGTCGCTGGATTCTTCGGCTCCGACACCAGCACGAGGTTCTCGTTTTGGCAAGACAGGTGTCACATCTGAAAGACTTGTCATGGCAGAGCTTGAGCTGGCCTCCCCGGCCTCTTCGGTGCCTTCTAAACGCGAAAGGCTGGGTCTGCGTACACCCCAATTGAAATTATCCACACTCTCGCCCTAAAATTAATTCGATTTACAAATAAAATATCGACGAAAATTCTTTTGAATATTTACCTCCAAACTTTCCAGTTCGTACTCGAGGAAATCGAATTCTCGCATGTACATTCCGAATTTTTGCTCTGTATCCGTGGTGTCATGTTGTTTACTGTCCGTAGACAAGTCGTTGGTGCCCGAGACTTCCTCCGTTGACGAAGCCATGGAGGATTGACGTTCCAAAATCTCTGACGTTTGACTGAAGATGACCTAAAAATAGATTCAAAGAGTGATGATTAAAATGTGACGAAATCACATAAGAAGGAGTACACATAAGGTTAGAGTCATAAGCAGTAAATACGCCCAGCAGAGTTCGACATGTACTGTAATGCGGACGTACTTTAAAAATAGTGCATTACATAATATTACACGTATTTTGAATACCTTGCCATTGAGTTCATCGCCCTGTTGATATTGAAGAAAAGAAAATGGATTAAAAACGAAGAAGGAAATGCATGCAAAATCTTTTTCTAAACTTCTCGTTTTTCATGCAAAATGGAAAAATGGATAATTACCGATGGACTTTTGGGTAGACCAACGCGTTGACCGCAAGTGTTGAGCAGGACAACCAACCGTTCTCGGACAGACGATTGACTCATCCAAGGTCGTTTCCATCCGGAAAAGGCTGAAGAATCCGCATTAGTCAAGGACAAGGATCTCTTAGGTGACAAGGCCGAATCTCGATCGTCAGCCTTAGAAATGATGGAACCAGTGATGGTTCCGCGTCCAATGGAATCTTTTTCACTGACTTCCGAAGCGGCGACCGAGGCCATAGCCGAGGTCAACGTAGCTGTAGAGGCCAAGGAATATGATCCATACATCGATGAAGCATTAGAACTGGAGGGATAATTAGAAATCGGCCTTTGTTTCCTTGAAATCAACGGCGTTTGAGACAAGTCAAAAGTGAAGTCCATCGTTCGTCCCGGTAATTCCTTCTTGAAGTAAACGTCAGCCTCCGTCGTCTCCCAATGGTAACTCATAGACGAGGCCGAAGAAGGCGGCGCCACCAAAGTTGAACTTCGTGTCACGGCCAACTTCAAAATCTTCAAGGATTCTCTGTAGTGCGTCGACTCGACGAACTTGGCCACGGTCCGCAACAAGTCCCCGTTGATGGTCTGGGTGGCCGTGGCCATGTCCACGTAATGCAAGAGACAATGAATGATGGTCAAGACAGGTGCTTGGGTCGCCGAGGGGCCTTTTTCCAGGACTTCTACCAAGAAGCCCAACATGTTGAACGAGTATCTGGAGTAAAGGTCGTGCAAGTATTTGACCACGCATTTGGTCCATTGGAAGGATTCTTTGGAGAAGGTGCGACGACTGTATAAAGTCATGACGGTGGCCAAATTCTCTAACTTTTTGTTCTTTTCTGAACTGACTTGGGCGATGTTTTCAGCACTGGCGATGCAAAGGTCGTTGGCGTCCTCGTAATGTTGGACCATGTAAGGCAACAAAGCGATGACATTCATGGGGAATCCCAAGTCTTGTGACGGATCAATGACTGGGAAGTCTAATAATGTGGTGAATTTGGACAAGGCTTGAATGGTGGCCTCGTAAGTATTGGGATTAGTACAGCCTTTGAGTAAAAGGCTGTGAACACCAGGAAATGAAGGCCACTTGAGTTGGACTTGTATTTTTTCTAGTTTTTCGCGTACGTCTGGTCGATCCAAAGGCAATTTTTGCAGGATTTTTTCCAGGAGCCTTAAACCCAGAAGAAATTCGTGCTCGTAATCCGATTCCAAAATGGCCAAACATATCCAAAATAGTTGAACCAAAATACTCATTTTGTCATCATGAGAATTGGACAAATCCTGGATTTTCAACAAAGACTGTGCGGATCGGGATCGGGACAAACTATTTTGATTGGAGTTACGACCTCCAGCCTCGCTCTCTGTGCTACTTCGTTCACGGATTGTGGTACACCCATCATCCTCGGAAGAAGTGGTCTTTGGTAATTGTGGAGGTCGGTGATAATTGTACCGTTCGTATCTTGACAAAGGATTCATAGGTGGAGCTGATGCGTGGTAAACGTGACCAGGAATGGGCGACACCGCCCGCGGGCTGACCGCTCGTTGTTCTTGAACCTGACGAGGACTCAATTTTCGGGCACCAGTGGGCGTCGAAACGTCTTTCAAATTGGGCGTCGACTTGAAAATGTCTCTTGTCATTGGTCGGAAATCCGAATCCAGGGAGTCTACCACGGCCTCTAAGGTCAAAAATAGTTCAGTGACGTAACCTTGCATGTCATCACCTTGCTCGGCGATGGTCTCCACCAGTCTAGAGAGGATATCTGACAACATCCTGGCAGTGATAGGTACTCTCAAAGCTCTGAAGATTTGCAATGATCGTCCAGCATAGTGTCTGGATGAACAAGACAAGGCCAATTGCAACGACAATTGTGACCAACGTTCAGCCAAATGCGCATTGGCAGGCAAAGACATTTCAAAGACTCGTACAATATGCTGAACAAAAGTGTCAATTTGCTCCGATGATCGGATCGTCCAGACGGATTTGGTAATGTACTCATATTGCCAAAAAGGCTGTGTTGACGACTTCTTGGAAATGAAATTGATCAAAGCCTTGGTCACATTTTCCACGGTGGCATTTTCAATGTGTTGCTCTTGTTCAAGCTGATTAATCCGGATCTCCATAGGTGCTTTAGGAGTTGGACCACTTTCGTCATCTTCAGAAACACTTGAGGCCGAGTCCCGATGCGACCCTTCCTCAGTTTCTGTTTGGTCATTGACAACCTTCTCGGTAAAGTTGTGTGCAATGACGGGTAAGGTTGGGAGCGAAAGGCCAAAATTCATCATGTCAATCTTAGCATTCATCATGACTCTAGAAAGTCCCAAATGATCATTATGTTGTCCTAAAACAATCAGTAGATTCAACAGGAGTTGACGGCAATGCTTGAACACCATTTCTCTGGGGTTATCAAGGCCTAAGAATATTATGTGCAACATCAATGGAATGTGCACGCTCCAATCCACGCTATGACAGTCCAAGTCAAGGCCATCGACGACGACATCGGTAAGCAAAATGGCCGCCAAATTGCATCGGTGAAATGAACTAATGGATTGAGATGCATCGGGCAAATATTCAGTCAAGGGCGCGAACCAGCCTCCGTATTCAGGCATAGGTAAAGGATGTGGATGGTAAAAAGTTTTCCCGGATCCTTGACTAGTTCTCATGTCATGTTCTTTGTCGGTTTTGCTACTGGAATTTGTGTGTTGTTGGGATATGATATCATCTGCTGGAAAATAAGAATACATTTGAAAAATGCAGTTAAAGGAAAAGCATCAGATTTTAGAGAGCACATGGCCGAAAGCACGCGCTCAAGCACATGTACTTCAAAGACATAGAAACTTGCCAGATCACGTGCCTTCATAGTAGGAACTACATACTATGTGAATGTGAACCCCTTTGCCTTTATGTTACATTCATTTTAAATCAATTCTAAAGCTGCAATTATTGAATTTTCAATTTTCAAAAAAAAATCCTTTTTGTCTTTTTCAATAATTTGATCCTTGACATGTTACTAACTAACAAATTTCGTAAATTAAAAATTCTACGTAAGGGAAAGCTGAATGCCGAACACGGGGCGAGGAGCTTAAAAAAAGTCTTTGTCAAGGGTATATGTAATGCCCGACTTTCTAAGGAAAGCTCAGTATCTTCATAACCTCAATTCTGAGAAGGTCACTCACGAAGCACTCAAACTTAAACATACAAAATGGCCGAACTTGAAGCTGGAAAGAAGCTTTTTGTCCAAAGGTGCTCCCAATGCCACACCGTTGAGGCCGGAGGCAAGCACAAAACCGGACCTAACCTCCACGGCCTTTTCGGTCGCAAAACTGGCCAAGCTGAAGGCTACACTTATACCGAGCAAAACAAGAACAAGGGCATCACTTGGGGAGAGGATACCTTGGACATTTACTTGACTAATCCCAAGAAGTATATTCCTGGTACCAAAATGGTCTTTGCTGGTCTTAAGAAAGCCAAGGAGAGGCAGCAACTCATTGCCTACCTTAAGGACTCTACTGCTTAGACAATTACGTAAATTAGATATATTACACTGAAAATAAATATTAGTGCAAATTAACAGGTGTTCCAACAAGTTTTAGACAGGAATTTAGAAAAAACCCGATAAAAATCGTAAAAGCTTTTTTACATTCTAGCTGAACAGTGTAGATGTCCCTTCCATTTGACGATTAATTCAAATTTTGCGTGGCTTTGAAATTTTCACTTTTAGCTATCTATCTGAAAACTTGTTGGAACACCCTGTATAGGTTACATACCTGATATGGGAACGCTGAGTACAGAGTGAAGATCTTGCTTGGTCAAAGCTGTGGATCCGGAGAGTGCTCGCACTTTTTCTCCGACTCTTTGGATTCCAGCGGCCATTACCGAACTGGCCATGCTTCCCGCACTCTTGAGGGAGCCCATCATGTCTTTCTTGGCTTCCATATCACTTTTTTCTTGTTTCTGGGGATCTTCTTGAGAATGGCGTTTGGTATGGATGGTACCAGTGGTACTTAAATCTTGTCTTGATGAAGTCAAATGGACTTTTTCTTCGGAATTTGAGCTGGCTTTTCTTAACGATGTCAAGCGGTAAAAGGGCGGGGTTTCAGTCCTTTCAATGCTACAATTGAAGGTTTCAACCGTTTGCAATTCAATCATCATTTCTTCGAGGGTCTTAACCGAATAATTGGATCGGCCCAAGTACACCAGGACTCTTTTAGAATAATCAATCAGTTCATTGGGAGCCAAAGCCGAAACAATGAACAAGTATCGAATAATAATTCGCAGATTTTTGGGCCAACAGGCGCAAATTGCCGCCCACAATTCCTCAACTTCTTTGGGATGATCATCGCCAAATTTGATGGTGATGTAAAACAGATTGTTGGTCACCATTTCCGTAGCTTCAGCTGTACCCCAACCTCCGCGTTGATTTGGAGGATTGGTCTTCTCGTCTTGTTCATCATTAGGTGTCACATTGGGATCCACCAGTTCCATGTTGTACAACCATGGCAAAAGGTAATAAAGGAGACACTTGATATTGGAAGGCCGAGCCGTTTGCAATCGATGACAAATCTCGGAAAACATTGGCATGGTCAACTCCGGATGCAATTGAGCCAACTGCCTTGACAAGTACAGCTGTGATCTTGAGTAAGTCGTTGATAGCAAAACGTTCAAGGTGGACCGCTCATCATGTTCTTCTTCGCCACCCAAAGGTGAAACTGATCCGAAAAATCGGTGATCTAATATTTGCAGTAACTGCAATGCAGTCTCGTGAATGTTGGTACGAGGACAACCGGTGTTCATCAAAGTCACATTGATGATGGCCGTGTAGTGGTCACAAGGATATTCACGTGCGGAAAATATTGTGGCCAAAGCCAAGAAACATCCATCGGCGACTTGATGATCACCAGTGAAGCACCGATCAACAACCCAATCCAAAGGCATTGAACTGTCAGGGTTGAACTCCAGCATGAGCACAATAGTTTCTTGGGCCAATTGGTAAATCTTTGGGACTTTTGATTCCAAAAGGATGTCTAAAAAAGTGTACAAACTTCCATCTTCCATCATGGCGGATCCGTCAAAGCTTGAACCGCAACACAAGACTGCAATCATTGCTCGTAGTGATGAAAATTCAAAATCTGTTGGATTAGGATCTGAAGAATTGACCACTGGCGGAGTTGTACTTGAAGACTTGACAAACGGTTGTCCATATTTTCCAGCCCATGAAGCGAATAAATAAAATAGATTTTTCCGCAAATCCTTTTTCAGTAGATTTCGTCGTTGCTCCAGACTGAAACTTCCAACCAATTGTCGAATAAATGACGAAAAATAGCTCTTGATTTCTTTGACACTATCCGTGTTGGTGGCTTGCAATTCTGGAGCTTCTAAATAAAGCTTTGCACCCTCAATGTAGTCAGTAAAAGTCGATGCCAAGAATCCGGAATCCGCATCAACGACAGCTTGGGTACGACTGAAAGTTTTCTCTTCTGACATGATCTCCAAGACCCTGACAAGTGCCAAACGCAAAGCATCTCTTCGGCGACGTTGTCGCTTATTTTCTTGTTTACGATCAATGGCTTCGCGGTAGTAGACAACAAGCTCAGTCATCAAATCCATGATGGCATGGTGATTGATTCGTCCAAGGGCATGGATCACTGAATCCTTCATATCCGGAACTTCACATCTTAATAGAGGTACCAAAAGCTTGTACATCACGGATGGAGAGACCATTGGCGATGGGGATTTGTTATCGGATGATCGGTGATGATCCACACCTAAGCTTTCCGGGCTTGAACTGAGCATCAGATCGGGTGAGACACACCGAATGACAGGACTTGGACTTTGTGGGACCACTCGACATGCGAAAATGATGTAATTTTTCCACAAGTGCATGGAAATGTCTTTGTCATTCAAGGGCTTCTTGGGAGCTGTACCGGGCCTTAACAGAGATGCACGATGATCAGTGACAGGTACTGGATCCACCACGGTGAACAATTGAGTCAAGCGGGTATGCACGGTGGGCCAAGAATGTAAAATAGCCGATGGACACAACGTTGGCAATCGATCCGGATGCAAAAAGTCGATCAAGCAAGTTGACCAAGGATCAGAGTTGAACAAGCTTGTGGAGTGACCAGCTTTGATGACACCATCTTCATTGAAGCCGGCTGTCCAATGCGAACTTGTCCTTTCTACTAGCCACTGAAATTCCAAGGTTGAGGCTGCCAGGATAAAGGTCTTGTCCGGCAATGGCATCATATGAGCCGACATTTGGGCAACCTCACAGCAACACTTGTCCAAGGCATCCAAAACTGGGATTTCATCTTGTTTTGGGATCAACGTCTTGAAAATAGTTTTGACCTCTTTGAGGATAACATAGGCCAATCTTCTGGGTGCTTGACGGATGTGACACAACATGACCAAAGCGAATCCTTCAGCCATGTGCAAGGTTGTCGCCATATCTGGTCTATTAATGGGGTCATGATTCATGGTTGGATCCGATCCTGGATTAGCATTGGTGACTTTATCAGCAGAATTTTTCCATGCCGTCAACAATTGGACAATCATTCTCAAGGCATTGTCCAAAAGATTGGTGGTACTATCCGACACCTCTTTAACGACAAATTGCATGAACCCATAAAGGACATCTTCGCGCCACTCGGGGAAATCAATGACCAAGTTTTGCAGTCCTTGACAAGCCAATCCACGCAATTCTTCGTCGTTGTGCACAGTCAATCTTGACAAGGTGTCGACCAACTCTCCACGACTCATGCCATCAGGAATGAGTCGAGGAATAGCTGCAATGACTGTCCGGAACAAGTCCAATTTGGGTTTAGCATCGTCTGGAGCTTCTTTGGAAGCTGAAGCTGAATTGGTCATCAGAAAGGGTCGTCCAAATTGGGAATCCAAGGCACGTAAAATGTCATCAAAAGTCTTACGCACAAATGGATAATAGGAGGATAAACCAATGCTTTTGGCGGTGTCTTCAGTCAACATTTTATTTAAGAACGTTTTCTTGACCCTAAGGGTCGATCCTGAGGGCATCACTCCGACAGTTCGGGGCATTGGAGGTTCACCCTCTTTCTGTTGCAACGAGTCAGCCACGACCAAAAACGCCCTCAAACCGATCGACATCCGTTCCGGAGCATTGATGATCTTGAACGGTTTACCTACTGACAGTAGGTCAAAGACGATTTCTCTCATGGAGAAGTCCAATTTTTCTTGGGCAATAAATTGGATAATCTTGACAAAAATGTTCAACGGAGTATCTTTTGGCACGACAGCTTTTGAACCTTTTGGAAACAATGAATTGACAATGGATTGCAGTCGTGATTGAGTCACATTATTGGCTTCACACTTGATCCGGATCATGTAGACCCAAAGCAATCTGTAGAGACTCTCTAAGGCCACACGAGCCATTTTGCTATCACGATTCCTCAAATGTTGCAAACACATGGTCAAAAAGTAGTGCCAATTATGCAAAAAGAAGGCTTTTTGCGAGACACATAAAAGACAAGTGACCAAGGGAAAGATGGCCAACCTATGCTTACCACGAGTGCACATGTCCAAGGTTTGACTATACAATTTCTCAACAAAATTTTTCAAGCAAGGCACATTGACTTCGTTTTTGACTGCAGCGGCCACAGGCACCAGGATTTCCACAAACAAACCGGCCACAGCATGTTTGATGTCTTTATCTTTGACTTCCAAAAAGTATTGGGCACATTCATGCATGAACTGAAAGGAGTGTTCGAAATCTTCAAAAGGCACCATTTTGACGCGGAAAAATTTCATGCCCATCAATAGGGAAATGATGGATTGGGTCGTATGCGTCGATGGTTCGCGGCTACGTAAATCCCGCAATTCCGCAAAGAATTTCTTTTTGGTGGACAAAAATCTGGATTGGGCTAAAACGCCCAAGACTTCAGCGTACAGATCTGCAATGATGTGGATGTTGGATGCGTTGGGACCCAAGGTCGGCGTATCCCTGTATCGGAAATGTTTAAAGCAAAGATTTTCAATTCTTTGCACCAGATCTTCATGACCAGGATGAACAGACAATTGCTTCAATACTTCAATTAATACCAGACAAAAAATAAACTCCACAGCCAAATCACGTTTCTCAGATACGAATTCAAATTCGGATCGAGCCAAACTCAGCTCGCTTTTGCCTTTGGAGTCGCCTTTGCCGACTTTGTAGTCTGAAATGACCCATTCGACGCCTTGTCTTTCGTACCAGTCAAAAAGAGTGCGCAAGATGGAGGGAAGACAATGTTCGGCTACGTGGCCAAAGGCTGACAAAAGTTGATCAAATTGGGCATCCTCGCCTCTTTGGAGGCTTTTTGATAATGGCCTCTCGATGGGCTCAGCCATGATGGCCGTGATTTTCTTTTCCGCCTAGAATTAACATAAAATTCGTCAAATTACAATAGCACTGGGCTGCTTAGCTAATATTCAATGCGCTTTCGCGAGAAAAATTACGATAATTCAAAACGCATAAAAACTTGCGAAAATGCAACGGCTTCGTTATTAACATGTCAATACCATTACAATTCATGAGTAGCAAATGCATTTTCAACTAGATTGTCATCATCAGTTGCAACGAATACTTCAACAAAAAATGAACATGATTTTGGCTTTGTTCATTTTTGGGGCATTTTTGTCGACCGATGGAGTGAAATTGAGACCTAAACCCAATTGGAAACCACTGTACCATCGACAAACCGAAATTAGCCGATGGGGTCGATTTCATTCAATGATTGGATGGGATCATGCTACAGGCCATGGAAAAGTGTACCCGAAAAAATTCGGACCTACTCCGGCCAGTTGTAATTATGATTGCCATTACGATTACCAAACATCTTACAATATTCCATTGAAGGATGACGAAGATGTTTGCCCACCTTTCATTCGAACCCGACATGTCAATATTGATTTCTATGAAGCTACCAATTGGCAACATATCTGCTTTGCTCCCGTAAGTTTACATATGGAATATAAAAGAAAACTAAGAAAAATTACAATCTTTTTTGCTTAGAACGTAACGTTATGTACGTATTGCTTGGAAGTCCAAACTTTGAGAGAATACGGGCAAATTGAACCTAACAGGCAAAATGCCATGCATCTACGCCAATCTTGCCAATATTTCCCACCGGAGAATGGTTGCACCGAGTACATGGATTTACAATTTGGCGATTGCGAATGTCACTTTCCTTAAACATCAAAAACTTACTTGAATGGTAAATTCTGCGAATAAAGTACGCATAACAAATTCGCCCGGACGGATATCTGTTTCAATGTTGATATTGCTTGGGAATCTAGCTCGTTCTTTAGGTGCTCCCCAAGGCAACACTTGTGAAGATGTGAGCCGATCAAAGGCAGGTGGAACCGAATCGTATTCCTCGTCATTTTCGTCATCGTCTTCTTCGTCGTCTCCATCATCACCACTTGTTCTGTTTTGATCGGGAGTTTCCTCTTCTGCACCGTCAGGTCGTGACCGTTCTTCAACGGGTGGAAATCCAGATAAACTAGCGGATCCGGAATCGGGTTCGTCAAACTCTAAAAGTTGAAAAGAAAGACAATAATGAACTGTTTACCGTCGAGTATAAATGTCAAAATGTCATTGACCGAAAAAAGAAACTTGAGGACTTTTTCGTTTGTTGGCTTTAGGCGAAGGAGAAATATACGAGGCTATTTTCGATTTAGCACTTTGAAACATGATTGTCGACTGTTTATATGACGACGGCCGCCAACCTCGACTTTGACCTCTTGTCCAAACGAAAAAAACGGAAGATGCAAAGCCAGAGAAGCACTGTTGTTAAACTTGACCCAGTAGCCCAACAAGTGAAACTTGTCATTTGTTTAGATACTTCTTTCAAAAGTAGTGATTCATAGACAGGAAACTTGATTACAAAAAATGGAACTCCTTATCAAAATTTTTCCTAGGAGTACGATGTCGGATTTTGACACATTACTACGCATTGTCAACATTGCATTGATAAGGCATAAATGATAAGATTAGCTTCAAACACATATGCACATACCTTGTAACGAGGCTGCTGCAGCCTCCATTGTTGGTTCTTGTTCCGACATTTGTCAACAATCAAAGTCTCTGATGACAAAGTCGAGTTTCAAGATTTCTTGTCTTTTACATTGTTTCACTATATGAATCTTGTCATTTGACAGAAAAATTTCACAATTTAATAAAATTTCCCAATTGCCACCTTCAAAGTTCAATTTCGCGAAAGATTGGTAAGAGTTTTTACGTTTCAAAAAGGAAAGGCTTTTGTTTTCATCTCTTTTAGGGTTACGCGACTCAGCAAAAATGAGCTCATGTCAACAAGAATATGGAGTTCCCAGACTTTTCAAAACTGATACCTTCCACTTTATGAAACCATCTGCTATAAAGTACAGCCTAAACCAACTTATTTGATGATTTTTCAACATCTTTTTCAATCCCTTTGTTTTTCATTTCATCATGAATCTTACAGTCCAAAAGATTGTTTTATGCATGAAGAAATGACAAAAATGCACTCAAATTTTTGATAAGGAAACTATTTTAACTGAATAAATTCGTGATTCATATCTAGAAAATTCCCATATTTTCTTCAGATTACGACGACAAAAGTGATAGAAGCAAACAAAATGCATGAAGAATATTGGCAAAATAGTTTCTAATTCTAATTGATAATCAGCAAAAATTCTTGCTTTCATTTGCATACAGAATGAAAAAAGGGTGGGATTAGATCGATCCCGCCCACCTGCGGTTAAATCGAGCGAGGGATCTGTCTAGAGAGCGAAATTGAGCGCAATTCGAATTTCTAAGGCACGGAGGAGGGCGGTTCGCTCTTTGTTTGGAGGCGTTTGGAGGGAGGGAGCGAATCTACTTGATCTCATTCCCGACTTTTTCGCCCGTTAATTCTAGAAAACAGCCAAATGTAAACAATAACAAAGGAAAAAAATCGTCAAAATTGTCCAATGAGGGGCCGTCCGACGCGTAGGAATTTTTCAAAACAAAAAATAGTTCTTGAAAAAATATACAATTTATTTGTCAAATCTCGTAGTAATTGGAAAATTAATTGTTTTTTAGGTCATTTCAATACTTACAGTTTTGATATTAATGCTTTGAATAGTGTAGAAGGTTCGAATTTTAAATTGTTGCTTGACTATGGGCCGGACAAGCAACGTTGTTGTGGCCAACCTTTTTGGCGTTGCTTGAAGAACTAAATAGGCGGGTTCTTTAGACTTGAAACTAAGACCTCCCAAAACCATGCTTACCATAATATCGGTTGGCTATGAATGATCACTCCAAAGGCAAAGAAAACGTCAATACCAATCAGGTGAGAATTGAGACCATCAAATTGGGATTTCCAGCATTGATCATTGTTTGTATTTTAGGAAACTTTAAGACTCTTGGCTGCTGCTTGCAACAAAGTTGGGTCCGGATCTACCGGTCGAAGCTTAAGTGAATCATTGGTTGCCAAATCATTAGAGATGGCTGCCAATAATCAACAACAGTTTCAGCAAAGTAGTCCGCAACAACAGCAACAACAAACCATTAGAAATGTTGTACAACAACAAGGACAAATTGCAACCATCAACGGACAACAGGTTCAGATTGCCAATGCGCAACCGCAACAGCAACAGTTTGTGACCATCAATGGTAACCAGCAAATGGTACGGGTACAACCCCAAGTCATGCAAATACCACAGGCTCAGCAAATGGTACCAGTACAAATACCAGTGTCGCAAAATGGGCAAACGGTTTACCAAACAGTGCAAATGCCGATGGCGGTACAACAGCCTGCCATGCAAACCGCCATGATACCGCAAGTCATTCAAACCGACAAAGGCCAACAAATTGTTATGCAACAAGTACAAATTGCCCAACCGCAAGTTCAACAACAGTTTGCCCAAATCCTAATGCCCAACGGTCAGTTACAACAAGTGCAAGTGGTCCAACCGCAGCAAATGTTTGGTACCATTGGTGGGTTACCGCAACAGATACCAATTCAGACTGCAGGAGCAGCAAGCATAGCGCCTGCAGCCACTACCACAACCGCTACACTTGTTTCTCCAGTGTCGTCAACGTCCTCATCTTCGTCATCTTCTGCTTCAATGACGTCTCCAGTAACTGCCAAGCTTGAACCTATGGAAATCAAATCCGAAATCCCCGATACCGAATTTACCACCAAAAATGTTACCAACGGTATAGCAACAGCTACCGCATCAGCGACCCAAGCAGTGACCCAACAGCAAATTGCAACCATCAACGGACAACAAGTTGTGGTTCAGCAACCATTAAACGTGCAACCATCTCAAGTCTTGTCTGTTCGTACGGCAAATGGACAAATTGTCCAAATCCCAAATAGTCAACAAGGACAAGTTGTCCAAGCACCACCCCAAACTTCAAACCTTCAAACGGTTCATATTCCCGGATTAGGACCGGTACAAATCATGAATGCAATTCAATTACCCGGTAACGGTACAACCGCTGCCCAGTTAGCATCAAATGGGACGCAAATAGTCAATGCCGTTCCTGCGGGTGCGGCAACAGCAGCCCAATTTACCACAGCCCAGCCCACGGCTGCCACCCAACAAGCATTGCAACCCGATCCCAACGACCCTTCGAAGTGGCAAGTCGTTCAGGTCGCAACCGCTAACTCAGCCATACCTATGCAACAGGCACCACAAACGGCCCAAATTGTGACCGCTAACGGCACAGTTTTAGGCTCCGCTACTATTCCCGCGGGGGTCTCAACAACTTTACCCACCGCCGAGGTCAATGTCAGTATGGATGGCAATGCAGGTGGCAATACCAACCAAACCACCTCGAATGGTGGGCAACAGACAAAGACAAGATTGCGACGGGTGGCATGCACTTGTCCTAATTGCAAAGATGGAGATCGAAGTCGTGGAAAGTAAGTGTTTTTAATTTTTCATTTTTTCTCGTGAAATTACAATGGAACCGACGTATTTTCACGAATTTTTTCAAGTGAATTGAGTATTTAACTCCCTTAATTTTCTTAGAAATCCGGACGGAAAACCACGTAAAAAACAACACATTTGCCATATTCCCGGCTGTAACAAAGTCTACGGAAAAACATCTCATTTACGTGCTCATCTACGATGGCATAGCGGAGAACGACCATTTGTTTGCAACTGGTTATTTTGCGGCAAAAGGTTCACGCGTTCCGATGAGCTTCAAAGGCACCGAAGAACTCACACTGGAGAGAAACGATTCATGTGTCCAGAATGCAACAAGAAATTCATGCGAAGCGATCATTTATCCAAACACATCAAAACGCATCAAAAGGGAGCTGCAAGCAGGATAAATGTGGCCACCTCATCCACCGACGTGGACTTGGACAGCATAATCTTGAACTCTGCTGGAGAGGCCGACCAATCTGCTTTGGGGCAGACCGGAACAAGTTCCGGTGGTATGCCAATCGGTATGGAAGACGATTATGACGATTCCGATGACGAATCCGGATCGGATATTTCCGATTCAGAAATATCTGCTGCTGGAGTTTCAGGAACGACCTCCGGGATACCAGGTGGTCAACTCAAGACATAAAGAAGATCTTTTTCGAGGGCATTATTAATCAATTATATTTTACCAAATCATGATTACTATACCAATTAAACATCTACGATATCTTTGCTAGAATCTTTGGAAGCCATTGTTTCTTCCTTGGCTCGGCGAATTTGTTCAGCTACAGCTTTGCGTTGTTCCGGAAAGGGGATCGGTACCGGCTTGGGAATATGTCTGGCACTTGGCCGGAACCCATTTTCATCCGCTACCCAATTGACGACGTAGGTGACACCGTTAGGTCCAATGTACTCGTATGATCCTCTCATGACAAGTACTTCGGTGTCTTCGCCAATCTTTTTCATTGTACCAACTACCTCTTGTTTGATGTCATTTTCAGTTTCGTAATTGTAACTAAAGGCTCCAGTTTCCACTGGAGCATTGTAGGTGTACGAACGGATTCCAATAGGTTGCTTAGGTTTTTTCCTTCTTGGAGGACCACTTCTGCTTGATTTTTTGTAGTTTGGCTGATTGGACTTTGTTGGAACTTGAACCTTGGTGACTACTTGAGCCTTGTATTGAGGCTGAGAATCCTGAGGATACGCCAAAGTCGTTGACAAGTACACTACAAATAAGAAAATCAAAAGTCTCATGATGATCACCTCCAATGCTTGTTCACGAGTAAACTGAGGAAGTAATGGAAGATGCGCGGCTTTTAAACCATTGGTTTGCTCAATGGTTTTTTGGACACTTTGCTTAGAACCTTTTTGGATTTTGTCCTTTTGTTTCTAAGAAGGCAATTTGAAAAGTGCCGAAAAATTCCTAAAGAAATTGTGATGACCGTGATCATCAGCAAGTAAAGAATTCTTGAGTACAAAACGGGACATGGACAAATTCTTAGGAAATCCAACAAAGGAGATTATGATCAAAGTAAATGGATTGATTCTAAAGAAGGAATCAATTTCTACGAAATTCTGTGATAAGAAAACATACAAAAAATAATTGCCGAGACACTTTAAAAGAAGACACCGCAGTTATAATTGCATTTAGTTGGACAATGACAATCATCGTTACTGGAGGTTGCGGCTTTGTAGGCACCGCTTTGATCAAAGCTTTGCTTTTGAAACAAAGCTCGAAAATTGTCATTTTAGATATGATAACACCTAAGCCTGAATTGCAGGAGCTTGCAACTTTTGTATGGACTGATATCACCGATAAAAAAGCTGTTTTTCAAGCCTTTCAAGCTTATGAGGAAGACATTTCTTGCGTATTTCATGTGGCTGGATTTGGACTTGCAGGCACCGCCAATTTACCTGCTTTTGATACACAAACCAAGAAAGTTAATGTTGAAGGCACCAGGAATGTCATTGACGCTTGTATTAAATTCAATGTCAAAGCTTTAGGTAATTTCTATTTTTAAGCAGCGAGCCGGTCATAGACTGAGCGCGCTCTTGTTTTAACAGCGCGCACGCATTTGTAGAAAAATGTAAACAAAAACTTATTTTTCTTGCAGTATTTTCAAGCACCGTTAATGTTGTATTTCGAGGTCAGGAAATCATTAATGGTACTGAAGAATCTCACTTATGGAATGACAATGGACATTTAGATTACTATTCCCAAACCAAACATCTTGCCGAAAAACTTGTCATTGAAGCAAACAAAGGACAAAATAATCAACTAAAAACCTGCGTTTTAAGGTAAGACAAGAAACATTTCAATTTAGAAGATTTTTTTTCTGACTGGTAATTTTTCAGATTGGGCGGAGTGTACGGTCCCGGTGAGCAAACGATTCTCGGTCGGTCACTCAAATTGATGTCAACCAAGCTTGGATTCTTATCATTTTGCCACCGCCGAGATCTGAAAATCGATTTCTTGCACATTGACAATGCTGTGCAAGGTCACTTGAAGGTAAAACAAATGGACTTTTAGTATCAAGTAGACACATGAGAAAGATTACTATTTGCAGGCCATGGAAAAACTCAATTCCATGAACGATGGCATCGGTGGTCAAATCTTCTACATCACCGATGGGCAACCTACAAATCTTTACTTCTTTTTGGATCCGTTATATTCTAAGATAGTAAAAGACAAACGGAAAAAATGTGTCCAATGTCCAAGATTGCCTCACATTCCAAAAAATGTCACCGTTGGATTTTCGCTAATTTTTCACGGTCTTTCAAAGATGTTCAAGAAGAAATATCAGTTACCATTTTGGGGCTTCACTTATATGGAAGCCTACAAAATCAACGTCAATCACTTCTTTTCCATAGAAAAAGCCCAAAAGATTCTAGATTACCAACCGAAAATAATCACTGACGAGGAATGGAAAATTATTTTGGAGTCATTAAAGTAGCAATTATTTATTTATCTATGTTTTTTTTTTTGTGTTCATGACAAAAATAAGTAATTTTCATTATGAAAATGGCACAATGGCACTTTGTTTTTTCTTTTGAAAGGTTTTGAACTTGAAATACACTTTTTCACTGATAGACAAGCTTATCACAGCAATTAAACACTTTTTCGTACACATTTTCAAACAGTCGTTTCGTGTTTGGGCGCCGTTGCAGGCGGAGGCTGAAGTTTGAACTGTTTGACATCTCGATGCATTCGGTCTAAGTCGTTGTAGTATTCGTGAGAGCCGCTATCTAACTCGGCTTTCTTGAGAAGCACGCCGTTAAGGCCGGCTGACCGGCCGGAGCTGCTGCCGTTCGAGGTCAAACTGGGCGGTTTGCCTGAATGTGGAGGATTTGAGGTCACTGAATGTATAGAAGCGGGGCCTTGCGAAGAGGCTGGAGATCCGTTGTTGGCACTTCCCGCGAATGGGATACCTGAAGAAAAACAAGCACAAATTATTGTTTTTGTTTACATTTTCGCCATAGCTGAGCTGACCGGATGGCTAGCGCGTGCGCGCATGCAAGCGCGCGCTTTGTCAATAAAAGATAAACAAAACTTACCTAATTCATGGTAATTTCCTCTGCCATGTGAGGATGATTGTCGACTGGTTAAAATATACTCTAAATTGTCGATGGAGGCCAATGGAGCACCCATATTGATGGCATCAGGTACACGCCCGTAGTTGGAGTTGGTGCAGTGTTGCTGCAGCTGTTGGGGTGGCGGGTAGGGAAACATGGTGTTGGTATTATCGTCTGACAGCAAATGCATGTATGCATTATTGTTGGTCGGCGTGGTGTTGTCCGTCTTGAAAACTGGTGAGCGGGGTGAGGGTTCTAGGTAGCCCTCGTCATCGACGGGCAATCTGTTGGGGGGTCGGGGATAATGGCTTCTTTGACTAAGAGTATTTTGCGTATGGGTGTCAAGCGAGGATGGCATACCATCGTGGGCATCTTCTGTAATAAGAATTGAAAAATTAATTTTCATTCAGGTGACACAATTAATTATGTAAATTAACGCTCGCAGTTAGGTGTGAAGGTGTGAAGAGTCCCAATATTGGTTTGTACCGTATCTAGAGTTTACTTAGGGATCTTTCAAGGGGAACTAAAATCAGTTTGCTCTTGGACATCTTGATGACAACATGAAGATTATTTTCGTTGTGGTGATTTTGGCTATTTGCCTTCAATCTACTTTGAGTTTGAGCATAAATTCAACTAAAATTGAAGCGGAAGAAAAGGAAAGTTTGGAAGAAACTACTTCTACGACGACTACTGAAAGAAGTATTGAAGAAATCAAAAGACAAGAATATCAAAGAGCTTTAGCTCAAAATCGAGCTTTGAATGGTAAGCATTTTCACTATGACAAAATATCAAAATCGTTTTTACAATCAAAGATTTCTTTTAGACAAATTCAGGCGTATTCATCAACAAGAAAAATCAGATTTAAAAGTTCCTGTCGTAGCAAGGTTCCCTTTTCAATATCCCAAAGTACCCAAATTACCAAAGAAAACACTCAAAAATCGCATCAAGAAAAACCGCAGGAAAAATATCAAAAAGAATAGAAGACGCGGCTTCAAATTACCCAAACGCTTCTTCAAACGATGTTGGCATGCAGTTTTCAGAAAGTTTTGGAAATGGTTAAAAAGACAAGAAAGGAAAAATAAAAGGAAAATATTTACCTAAGGCTTTCAATGGATTTTCACTGGAATACATTGTTGAGTGTCGGAGTCCTCGTGAACCCAAAGTTGAAAATCCGTTTTCAGTGATCTGGACACTGGATCCATATCTTGACTGTCGGTTACTATGAATCATAGTAGAATTGCGATGACTGGCCTGATCGCCAGGCAAAGTAAATCCACCAGGAAAAAAGAATTTTTGGGTAGGTGTAGGCGGTGGCAAAGGTGTATCCACAGGTGTATTTAATGTATGTTGGCTGGCCATTTTTCCATGGGGATTCAAGTACTCTTCCGCTGCCATGATTCTTTCCAAGTCGCCAATTTCCAAATTTTGACCCATTAATCGAATATCTTCCCTTTCATCTTGTTTGGTATAGCTTGGCAATCTCATTAATTTGTCGCCCTTGATGCACAGGTACCTGGCAGGGTCGCGGGCCATCCGCGCAAATTCCGTCACCAATTCTTTGAAAGACGGCCTGAAAAAAAGTACAAATTATTATTTTTGTTTACATCTTTGTCATAGCTAAGCTGACCGGTAGCGCGGACGCGCAAGCGCACGCTTTGCCAACAACAGATAAACAAAACTTACCGAGATTCCGCATCGACCATCCAACATTTGATTAGCAACATGTAGACCTCAATACTGCATCCTGTTGCTTGGGGTTGAGGCAACCTTTCGCCTTTTTCCAACAAATCCGGAACCTCTTCGGCGCGGTTATTTCCGTAAGGTTTTTCGCCATAAGTCAACAATTCCCATACGGTAACTCCATAAGCCCAAACGTCAGATTTGTGGGTAAAGACTTTGTTGCGGATACATTCAATGGCCAGCCATTTGATGGGCATACGACCTCCTTGAGCATTGTATTCAACCTCATTGTAGTCCAAGAACTTGGCTAAGCCAAAATCGGTGATTTTAACGCATCCTGGATTTTGAACCAAAACGTTTCTTGCCGCTAAATCCCGATGAACTAATCGCCGTTCTTCCAAGTAAGACATGCCTTTGGCAATTTGCGTACACCAATTGAGCAAGGGTTTGGATCCAATTTTCTCCTTGTTTTTCCGGACGTAGTCCAAGAGACAACCCAAAGGCATCAAAGGAGTCACCAGCATTAACTGGCTTGTCATGCAAATGGCCAATAATGGTAACAAATGTGGATTATCCAAGCTGGCCATGATTTTAGCTTCGTCTAAAATTGAACTTTGATCCGCTCTGGTCTCATCATTAAGAACTTTGATGGCCACAGGTACTTTGCAATTCTTGTCTTCGGGTTCCCAAAAGCCTCTGAAGACGGTGCCGAAGGCACCACAACCCAAAGGATGATCATGTCTTCGTAAAGCACTCTCCTTAACCACATTCAATTGGGCTAAATTGGGGCTGATATTAGTGGGTCTTAAGGGTTCATGATCATCGTATCCGGTCATGGCCAAGGCCATCTTGGAGACCTGTTCTTTGGCCTTGGCTCTTTGGCGGTACTGATAAATAAAGACGGCAAAGAAGAAGACAAATAATATGGCCACGGCACCAATGCCACCTCCGATGGCACTTACGTTGGCCTTCAGTGGAGTTTCTTCGGATGCATAAGCTGAACAGTAATTTTCATTGGCATACACCGCATGGGGAAAGTCTGTTTCTTCGCATTTCTCGGTGCAAAAGAAGCTTTCGTTGCCTTCTTTAGTAACTTCATCGGTGAAGACTTTAAAGTGTTTGCAAGCTAAGCAATCATAGGTCGACGGTCCTTGGCATCCGTTGCATTCCGAGTGGCAAGGTAAACAGGTGTTGTTTGAGGTGGCGTAATGGTCAGGTGAACACTCTTGGGTACACTGCTCATCTTGCTCGAAATGTGAACATTCCAAGCAGACTTCTTTGTGGAATCCGAAACCGGTGCACCTTTTACAGAGTGGGTGGCATTGACGGCAGACAGGTTTGCCCTCTAAATCGAGGGCTTGAAAGTTTTTGGAGGCTTGTGGGGACAACCACTCCAGATAGGATCCTTGAGGACACTCTTCATTAGAATTCAAGCACCGGTCGACAATTTTGTCGGAGCTGATGATGACTTTATCGCAGGAATTGCATCCTTGGGGTCCCACCGTGTTTTCTGGTCCTTTGCATCCGCCAATGCAGTTTTTATGGCATGGTTGACATTCTCCGTTGTGGTCATATTTCCCATCCGGACACTCTTTGACGCAAAAGGGACCGTCTTTGGTGTGTTTACATTCGTCGCATAATCCGGGACCGGATCCGGTACAAGTCATCTTGCATTCCGGATCGCATTTCATGCAGGACCTTTCGGATGCTTTGTACAAGCCAAGGTTGGGATCACAGGAGGCTACGCACTCGTTTTCCACCGCGTAGTTCTTGCATGCGATGCACATGCCTTTGCCTGGTCCCCAGCATCCGTCGGTACTGCATTGGGGATCGCATATTTGCGACTCTAAAATGCAAGTTTGGGTTGGACGGTTGTTCTGGAGCAGAGTATTGTGACTGGTGGACTTCATGATTTTTTGCCAATTGATCTTTTCGGCATAACACAAGTCTTTGTTTTCCAGGATGGCCACAGATCCGGATCGGATTTTACGTAGTCCACGCATGGCCAAGGATGTCAACGATGACTTGACAATGTACAAGCTTGAAAAGTACTCGGTCAAAGTCCGTCCACCGATGATTTCCAAGTTACGGAAAGCTTCCAAATTGGTGAAATTCTCATGATGCGCTTGAATGTTTAAGAATCCGGTTATTTCATGCAACGATGCCAAGACTTCCAATTTTGCCGGATCCATTGCCGGATAACGCGGTCCAAAAGTAAAATTCTCAAAAATCTGTTGGAATCCATCGAAACTTGAATCCAAAATGGTAATTGAACCTTCCAATACAGTACAATTCTTCAAAGAATCGATGTTTCCCGCATGTACCGTCCCGGAAAAATGACAAGTTTTCGGGCAAGGACCATTACAAGGGACGCATTCACCATTCAAAGTCTTCTTGTCCGCCGGACATACTCGGACACAAGCTCCATTGTCCTTCAAGAGATGCTTGGGACAGTCCCGGACACAAGTGGCTCCATAAGCGTACTTTCCATCGGGATTCTTTTCCCACTTGTATTTGATTGGGTTGTAACGTTGCATAGGCGGACATTCTTGCTTGCAAACCCCGTCATCGTAAAAATTCCGGCATGCCAAGCAATCTGATGCCTTGGGCCCAGTGCATCCGCCCGCGCAAAATAAATGGCAACAATCGCGAGGCTGTGAGCCAAAACATCGGCCTTGATGACACTGTGGGCTGCAATTGATTTTGGAGAATTTCTGACAATTGTGTTTTCCTTCGCCCCAGCATCCACCTTGGCAGGATTCGTGACAGGGTGTGCAGTCTCTTTCGCGTTCTTTGAATTTGTAAACATAGAGTTTCTTGGCGTTTTGGCCGGTGATGATTTCATCCCAGTTGATGCTCTTGATGTGGCATAAATTGTAATTGTTTAGGATGCCCACGTTGCCATCCAAAATATCTGGAATGGAATTAGAGTCAGGCTCAGGAGGGGTGACGTCATTTCAAATTTGGAGCTTCAAGTTCTGCATTTACGCGACTTTTGCTTTTATTTTGAAATAAAACCGGTGCGCGAAATTAGAATTTGAAATTCGTCAAATTGAATTAAGTTACTACACTGACTGCTAAGCTAAATAAAATGTAAACAAACTTTCACGAAATTTTGGGATGCGATTTATTTTACGGCCGTCCGAAAAAAACGGGGATTTGTTTACAGACGACAAAAAAAAAAAACTTCAGTATCATCATTTTCAACAGTCTGATTGTGTCTGAAGAAGCTGTTTTTGTTATGTTAAAGTTCAAGTGGTACTGGTGTGACAAAGGTGATGAAGTCACACGAAAGTCGGCAAAGCATGACCATAAGTGGCTCAAGGTTAAAAGTCCAAGAATTGAAATAGTACTACTAATGTTACTTCTACAATGCGTAAAATTTTTCTAGTGTGTTATGCTGCAAATTGGGGTTGACCACTTGCTGTGATTGATCAGCGTGAGGTAGCTCCAGCTCTCAGAGTACAGGTAGTACAACTTGCACTAGTCCTCACAGTCGTGCGAACATGGCTGAAGCCGCCCTATAAATAGTTTGGGTCAAATCCCTTCTGGCCCCAACCCTGCTGACCAGGGGACAAGCAAAAACGAAATGAAATATGAACCCCGAAATTAGTTGGATTGGAAATTGAACAAGATGAATTTTTCCAATTTATAAACCTGCTGCTTTTGCTAACCTGCTAACAATTTTTCTCGTGAAAATTATTCGGTTACTTTGGGAAATCAAAACAATCATTGCGATTTGACAGAAAAAAAATCCAACTTTTAAAATTTGACTATTTTTCTCGTGAAAATGCTTATGTAGTGAAATCCAACTTTTAAAACTAAACTATTTTTCTCGTGAAACTTCTTTGGTTACTTTGAGAAATCAAAAAAACTTACCTCGTAGAGCGGGTAATTCCAAATTATGCATTTTGGAAAGGGTCACAATCAAAGCAAACTCATCTTCATGGACGCTGAGCTTGAAAAGGGTTCGACCTCGGATGATTTGCAAAGAGGGCAAAATGATTTTGGTGACATCCACGTGTGAAATGAGGACATAGCCAGTGACCTCACGGATATGTTGCAAAAAGCTGAGGTCAAGATTTTCATCTTGCAACCATGTCAATTCCAGGTTTCCATCAACGTAGGTGCAATTGGTGTAGCGATCTCGCAAATTCTGGTAATGATGTTCACGATTGGAAGGTACCGACATCCGACCATTCGTACCAATGCAGACTGTAAAACAATAAAACCGTGGTTATTTAACAAGCACGACTTTTTTCTCTGCTTGTATAATAAGCTGTAATAGGTCGTTTCCTAAGCTTCTATAATACATTTTCATTCTTTATAGTTTCAAATAGTGTAAAATCGTATTCAGTTTTCTCAAAGAAATCGGATTTTCCAAAAACTTTTCCATAGAAAAATCGGAAAAAATCGTTAACGATCAACTTGATTTAAACTAAACGACATCTAGCCATTTTCATGTTATGAATTGATAATTTTCGGTTCTACTAAAAACCGATATATTTGAGATATGTTTTTTTGGAAATGATAACTTATTTTTTTCCCACGACATCAGATTTGGGTAATGCTTGAGTGCTCCCTCAGATCATCCAAGCAATAAACCTCCATTTTTCATTTGTTTGTCCTGCCCTATCGCCTGCAGAAATCTCCTTTAGACCTGGACTAATCCTTTAAGACTAAGAGAGTAGAGAAAGAGAGAGACAACAGCAGAAAATGATGGGGTCAACTGATACGTTTCAAAAATTGACCAGTGCACAGATTAATGAGGAATAGACTGAACCACTTTTGAAAGACTAAAACTATTCGTGAGAAAGTAGATTTTAGCCACTCTAAGCATTTCAAGAAAAAGCCTGAAATCGAGACGATTTGATCGAAACGTCATCTACCCATTATTCTCTTAAGACCTATTCTATTTTCAAGTATATTTCTTATATTTCTAAGAATATGGTCAGAATGGCCCAAAATAGACTTCAAAACCATTGGCAAATATCATTGTACATAGGTAGGCAAGTAGCCAAACTCCTATCTTGTATTTTACGTAACGTTTCGATAGTCATTAAATGACACCACAGATAAGAAAGAAAGATTAGTTTCAACTTACTTTTGCCATGCCTTAAAGCCTCCTTAGGCACCTCTTCAGCCCAAGCTATCTGCTGAAGGCCGCCCACGATCACCAGGACCGTGGAGGCCCAAAGAAAGGCCCACTTCATGAGTCGGGCTTTACACTTTTAATTCGAAGCAGCATAATTTTCAGCTAAGCGTTGAGATCACTGGTGAACTCTCACTGGAATTTTTGTAACTGAGCTGCTAGCTAGCTGCTGCAGCCATTGCTGCTGCTGCTGCTGGTCTAGCTGAACGGGGCGCGGGCTTAGTGATGGTTTTCTACCTGCTCAAGACGCTCAAACCAAGAGCTAACCAAGGGGCCAGCCAGGTTCAAGTGCTCTAGCAGTGAGGGCCAGCCCAATGATGCTAGCAACCTAGACTCTAGAGCGCTCTTCTACAGCCCATCACTACAACCTACCACTTAAGGACGCCAACAGCAAGAAAAACCAGGGAGGACCATCCAGCGGGGGCGCGCACCCATTTACATCGAACATTGATGTCATCTCAACCTTCAACCATCAGATAAAGTTTACAATTGAAATCTAACCCTGCCTGCCTGGTTTTGATTTAGATTTTGCTGGTTAAACCAAAACCAGAGCCTTTACCAACTGAGCTACTATGATGAGATTTACTGAGTTTTGAACTTCCATTATTTCGTAGATGTAATTTGACCATTTGGCTGAGATTTTGTAGATGGTAATCAGTTGGGGTTTGGGTTCCCGTTGTCGTACTACTCTCCAGCACTCGTTGTCTTTAGAGGCTCTGAGTGTTTATGATGGTTCATCTCCTCTTCTACTAGTAGTAGAGAGACCAACTTTTTATTTCTCTTAGGGGGTGAACCCTAATCTTGTCAATCTGGTCATAGAATGACCCCCAAAATTGCTTCTCCTATTCTAGATAGCTGCTCAACAAAATGAAGATTCATTTCACTTCTACAATAGAAACTGTCACTCAAATGTATAGATAATCTTGCGTTGGAGAAAAAAGTGCTCCTGCTTCCGCCCTTAGGCCTTTTTACCACTTAGCGAGTCTTAAAAATACGACTTATGATGAGTCATAACTCAAATTCCAGCCTAACTTTACCTTGTTAACTTTTTTAATGGTTTCTAACTGATTTTTTGACGAGGATGAAGAAAATGACCACCGCCGCAAGTAGTCAAAGTTCAAGAATATGTTTTGAAGAAGGATTTTTCTCTTTTACTTTATGATTGTCATTTGTCATTTGCTTATGAAGTGAAAGTTTGCCACCAAAAAAACGTGCGAAACATTCAAATGTGAATTCCGTTTTGCAAATAGAAAAAGCAACTTTAGTTACAAAAATCTATTAGTAATGATCACCATCATTCATTTCACATGACAAATTGGTTAGGAAAAGAAAGTACAGCCATGGCGGCATCCCCTTGCTTTATGTATCATGACCCGGTAAAATTTGCGCGAATTTGCACAGGGTGAACATGCGAATCTATCATCACGGTAGTTACAAAAAATCGAGCGAAGCGAGCTACATTCTTTAAAACATTTGGAAAGATATTTTTCAATCGGAAAATGGATTAATAAACGCCATCTAACCATCTTTATGAGACTTTAGCAAAGAAATTTGCAAACACTGTAAAACTGTAGCATTTTGGAAAAACAGAGGAGAAACAAATTGTTGTGTGAAGAAAAATGGAGGGTTTTGATCAATAGTGATTGAACTCAAACACAACAACAGCTAGCAGCTCTTGAATTGCCATTTTTCTAAACCCATTATCTGAGTGACCAGGGGAACGAGTCAAGACGTCAACATCAGAGGCAGCGCTGCTCGGCTCGGCACAACTCTTAATGGTATTGGACAATTGGCTCAGTAAGAGAACTAAGGGGTCATTTGCATCAAGATCTTCTTCTTCTACACCGACAGATAATAGACAGTCAGACAGACAGACATGATCATCTTTTGTCTATTGTCACAAACAATAGAACAAAAATTATTAGTGTAGCTCGCTACGCTCGCGCACTGCCAAAAATGCACTTTGAAAGTCGTCTCGTTTCTTTACGAGCAAAGCATAAATCATCAAACTGTGCATTTTCTAGTAATAAAAGCTGGCCTTGCGATTTTCAGCTGCTGCCTTTCTTAGCTGCGGTGATTTGTCACAAAGGGGTCAGAGGCTCATTTGGCCTCCACCCAGGGGTCCCCTTGAGTGCTGAAAATCTCGGCTAGCTGCCTGAGAGACAAGAATCTTGATACTTTGTCAGGAGCTCAGCGCCGTAAAAAAGTTCCTTCTGGAATGTGGCATATAGCAGATGCAATTTTAACCCTCTCTAGCTTTTTTATAGCTGGTATATTTTCAATAACAAAGGCCTAAGATCTTGCAATAGCGCAGTTTCTTCCCAGTGAAATTACTACTCAAGATGGAGCTTTTTAAAAACCTGACTCTGTAAAGCTTGATGGTTTACCATCATGATGGTTGCTGCAGCTAAGACTGATGCAAGAATGATTTGCAGGCAGGGATGATCTTGACAAGAAAATGATCGTTGTTTTGTTGCTGATGCACTAGTGCATTTTTTAAAAAGTGTACTAGAACAACCTGCTGTAATTTACTAGCAGAGAGCATATGATGCAGGTTAAGTGACGGCATGCAAACTTATTTTAGCGCCCTTGCTTACTATACATTGCTCGTTAGATGGCGTTATACAAAACAGTTTCCCGATTTTGTCCAAACAATCATCTGGTTTTTCAATATGCTACAGTTTTACAGTGTTAGATAATCACTTTACTAAAGTGCCATAAATATGGTTAGATGGCGTTCATTAATCCATTTTCCGATTTTGACCAACAACTCCGATTTTCTTAAAAAGGTGAAATGCATAAAAATTCTCCCCTTTTTGTTATCATTTTGATTTGCCAAAGTTCGCTGACTTAAAACCAAAAACTTGCCCCTTTTAAACAAAACACGGACAATTTCCACTTTTGAGAAATGAGACAATTTTTAGAGAATCTTCAAACACCGTTATAATAAAGTCTACTTTAAAAAGAAGGCAGCACGAATGATAATTGCTCGCACCTCACTTTAGAGAGTATAATGGCATTATTAAAAATGAGCTAGGCCATTTTTAACCAGCTCTATTCTATGCTAAGCTGAAGACATCTTTGTGATGATGTTGTTGTCTAGCCTGCAGCTATTTTGACATGCTTTGGTGTATCCAATTATGCCAATACTACTCATCTCCAAAACGCATCTCTAGTACGAGAAGACTATGAGTAATATCATGATGATGCATGCTTGATTCGTTTCGCCATCATCTCTACAGCTTTGGTAAGATTTTTCAGAGCACAGACCAGCATCAAAATCTACCCCCAGGCCCTAAAGACGACAATGACCTACTTGAGTAGACCTGAACAAGCCGCTCTGCGCTGCTGCCTTAGCATAAGTTGTAAAATTGACTTGGACATCTTTCAAAAGACTCTGTTTTTTGCCTTTAAGATTGTAAATGGAAATGACCACAGAATAAAATATGGTTGTAAACCATCTTGAAGGAACCTATTTTTGAAAAATGGCATCTCTTGCTCGGAAATACCATTAAGATTTGGACTCAAGATGCCTTTTTACCTTTACTAAAAGGTTTGCTTATCATGACTGAAGAAAATATTGATAAGTTTGGCTCTGCTTTTTGCCATTTGAAAAAGTTGTTTTTGCTTCATCTCTGAACTCTCTCGACTTCTTTTTGATTAGTACCTATTTGGTTTTAGAATTGTTGGACATCAACCCTTCTTTTTCTACTGAACAGACAACATTCCTACGCGACCATTTTTATTGCTTCAGCCGGTTTTAAAATGCATTGGAAAATCTACTCTGGAGCCTGGTTCTCTGCTAAAATGTGGTTTTTGGAGTACTGATGCTGTTCTTTTTCGTGACACATAGACACTGTTTTATGGTGAGTTTGAGAGCAATTAACATCAACTCCTAGCTCTCCATTAAAAACACAACTCATTTTCCATGAGAAGAGTTCTTGGAAGAATAGCAACAGGGGAAGAAAAAATTGTATTTTCACGATTGGTCATCTCAACTACTACAACAGCAGTTGGACGATGATGATGGAGAGACTGGAAAATGCCCCAGGAGATTTTCGACCCTTAAACACGGTGGGTTCCACCTTTCAGATAACAAAATATTTCGAGTTAAAAATCTAAAACTACCGAGTGTACCAACAAGTTTTGGAGGGAAACTTTTTCAAAGGAAATCTACAAATCGTGAAATAAGAATCTTAAAAAAATTCGTCAAATTGAAGGGAGTTTTGCACAGCTTAGCTAGAATGTAAGCAAATTTTTATTTTTTTTTTCATCTAAAAATATTTCGAGTTAAAAATCTAAAACTACCGAGTGTACCAACAAGTTTTGGAAGGAAACTTTTTCAAAGGAAATCTACAAATCGTGAAATAAGAATATTAAAAAAATTCGTCAAATTGAAGGGAGTTTTGCACAACCTAGCTTGAATGTAAGCAAACTTTCACGATTTTTTTCGCCTTTTGTGAGATTTAGCTGGGCTCAAGCATTTTTCTAACTTTTAAACCTTGACTTGAAGTTAAAAATTCGGAGAACACAAAAAATAGTGTCAAGCAATGATTACTACTCCTTGCAAAGCATGAATAATATGTGACATCTGTCACTTACAAATTCTTTTTCTTCAATACTTTTTTTGGTATCATTCACCTGACATGAAATGAATTTTTGCTTTTGGCAAATCTCACCGTGTTTTCAGTGTAGAGCGAGAGACCACAAAGGGCCACTGAAGGTGCAGATAATAAGCTGCAGAAGCTGCTCCAGAAGTTCTTCTCAAGTGGTTTGCAGCAGTAGCAGCGCAAGTTAGAGAGACGACGCGGCAAAGAACAAAAAGCTTCGCGTCTTGACCATTAGAAATGATTTTAGAATTCAAAATAAGAAATGGATGATGATGCTACCGTGAGAAATCCCAGATAAGAGCTTAGGAATGCCATTTCCGTTCGCTGCTGCTATTGCTACTCACCACTCATAAACCAGCTGTTACTCAAGCTCATCCCATAAATGATGGGAAGAATTAAATTCCTTTTACGGAATGACTCTGCAATTAATGGATGAACTGATAACTATCGAATCTTGTTCAACACAATGTTGGAAAAGGACCTCAAAATAGCTCATTTTTAGTTTACAAAGAAAAGTTAGTGGCAGGCCGGTCAGACCGCGATGTCAGCTGTTGATTTGCAAATGTAAACAAATTAAGGCGCCAATTTTCAAAAATCAAAACGAAAACAAATATGGTTTTCACACACTGTGTAAATGTATAAAACCAATTTTGAGATTTCCTTACTGCCCAAAAATGGAAAATGGCGGGAGCAAAAAAAAGTTGGAGAAGCATTAAGTCTGGACAGGCCATGATTAGAAGACACCCTACGGAAGACATGCTACTACTATAAAAGCAAAATCTCGTTTTCACCCTTGGTTTTTTGAGCGACACGGTTAGTTTTTGGGGCTACTTAGCTCTCGTCCGAGTCTTTCTTCCCACTTGGAAGTCTTGGTAGTATCAAATTTCTTAGCTAGGTCTCTTTTTTGCAAGTTGAGGATTTTTAGAGCAGTTCATTCTTGGTTCACAGCGGGATTCTTTGACTGCAATTTGCTCCTTCAGTCTCTGGAATGCTTGACCGTTGTTGTTATTGTCATAATGAGAGACTTTTTCTCCACTAGCTGTGATAATTGGCAGCCTTGACCAGCTCTCCTCGGCAGACCTCGTTTTAACGATTTATAGTGAAAAAACGGACCCCTCAAATACCTCAACGAACAAATCAGATTGAGATTCAATTTGTTGGACAGCGCTGCTCATTCTTATTCAAATTCTCGTTTCAATTTCGCAGTAGATTCAAATTGGTTCAAAATAGATATTTGAATTTGGCGCCCGTTTTCATTTGTTTACTTTTCGAAAATTGTCAACAAAGGGTGACGGCGCGGCTCGACTAGGCCTACTAAGTAAGCCGCCCGCAAAATGTAAACAAAGCTCGCTTCGCTCGCTACTTCCTCGAGTTTGAATGACTCAGAGAAAAGTCTTATTTGCAGAAAATTCCTTACTATTCGTCGGTTAGAACGAATGAAATAGTTCCACCTCAAAGTTGCGTGATTTTAGCCAAATGATAGAGGCTCAGTCAGCAGAGCACCCTCATCATCATGTCCAGAAAAACGGGAACATGATTCAAAGTTGATTTTTTGCTACATGAATGAACATCAAAGTTGAGTGATGAGCTGGGAGTTTTGGACACCAGCTTATTTACTAAAACGAAATAAGAACGCAAATAAAAACGTCTTGTCTTACCTTGCCGCTTAGCTTGAAGACTCCACACCTGATTAACCAACAGCAAATACAACAACTCTTTCATTTTTTCATCAGAGAAGAAGATGCTGTCACACGAAATTCTGTTGTCAGCTATTTTTGGACATGCCGGCTTTTTGACAAGACTGAACTTAAAACTGAATAACTGAGATTTTTTTGGGGGGATCAGCTGAACATTCTTAGCGTGATAGAGATAAGTCGATATCATCCATCAAAACAAAGCATTGTAAGCATTATATTTTTGCATCATTACTATACCATTTCCATTCCAGCATTCTTTTACTACTGCAAAACATGAAAGGAATTTTATTGTTAAAAGCGCAATCTTCTATTGTTATTCTTTTACCGTTTCCTACTGCATTTGCTTCATATACATATCAATTCCAGTATTGAAAAGGAAAAATCATCATCCAAAATCTATTGCCAAACTCACTCATTGTAATTCACTTTATTCAACAGAGAAAAAATTGTGAAATTTGAGCACTACAAACATACTCAAAAAATTCGTGAAAGTGAAACAGCACAGAACTCCTTGCAATTTGACGGATTTTTCTTCAAAAAAGTTTTTGATAGGAATATAGCAAACAATTTTATGGTTTTAGAATTTTAGTTCAGGAACCAGATAACATGGGCGCCACCTACCCATTGCGCTCAGTTACGTGCGCCCCCTCGCGCCCATAGTCAACATTTTCTCAATAGCAACAGCAAAGGTGTACCAGTAAGAGGATATGGATCTACGATTTGAGATTTGAGAAACGGAAGGAAGAAGGAAAAGTAACGAACTTTGCTGTGCAACAACACAAAAGCTGCTGCTGCGATTTGCTTCATTTATAATCTCGTATTTCCAGTAGAAGGGTCCCTGCCGGCAGCCGCAAGCAAGGAGTTATCGCCGGGACATCATTCAAATGTTTCCTGAAGTACCAAAGGGGTTCAACTAAAATGTAATAATTTTATTTGGCGTGCCAATTTTAAAGTAGATTGGGATTGCGCGCGAATATTTAGAAGAAATCATGGGAATGTTGCATGGTCTGTTGGCTCTAAGTTCCGGTGCAACTTACAAAACTTCATCAATGCTATACTATGAAGTGGATCCATTAATTAGGCAGCTACTCTACTGCCATGAATGAAAAACCTCTTTGAAAAGGAAATGGCCATTTTTTCTTGCCTAGCCTTTTTGCTACTACTCTTTTGAGTGTAGTTCTGTTGATCTTTCTAACAGATAACTTTTCAACGGTTTTAATCCCCTTGAGAAAGATAAAGAAACTTCCTCTCCTTCTTATCCCCCTCTTGCAATTGCTTGGCTATTTTTCGAAACTTGAAGAAACACTGTGTTTTATTTCTACAAGTCATCAGTTTTTTTCAAGCTGCGAGATTTCACGGTGTTTGAAATTGACATAAAATGTCTCATTTGAATTTTCATGGCATGTTTGTACAACCAATTTCGCAAACATTCAAGATATTTGAATTTTCGCGCCAAAAATGGTCAAAATTGCTTCTGCCCATTCTAATGTTTATTTTTGGCGCGAAAATTCAAACATCTCTCTGTAATTCTGAAAAAGTTTGCTCGTAATATTATACTGCAAAATGAGACTTTTTGATGTACATAGTTTCAAATACTGAGTGTGAGCTGCATGATTTGCCACTTATTTCTTTTTCTCCAGAATTCCCCTATTTTTTATTTGCTCATTAAGTTTTACGATTTGTTTTACAACTGCAACAAAGCAGCAGCAGCAATGCCCCGTGAAATTCAATCACCAATTCCGTTCAAAAACTTATTTGAGGTTTTGTGATGGTCAATTTGTCAAACAGTCCAGTAGTAAGACTACACTTTGAGCTGGGTTCAATATTGACATTAGGAGGACGAGAAGCAAGGAGGGTTCGTTGCACCTCCAGATATATTGGTCACGAAAATACTCTCTGCTGCTATCACTACCCTACCCGGCGGCCGCGGCGGCCCATATACTGGCAACATCTGTTGACTACAACATGCCACCTGAGTAGTGGAAAAAGTTGAGTGACTCTCTCGTCCATTCCCACGCTCACATCGACGATTACTAAACTAGTCATCCTAGGAACAGCAGGATGTGACAAATTACCAATTAGAGATGCAACAACAGCCAAGCAACAAGCCTTTGATGTGGATCTTTACAGGATCCTTAATGCGGAGTGACAGAGGCCCGAATGGCCGAGGGACAAAAGTTTGTTTACAAGTCCTGGATGGACAACTGAAAAAAAATTGACAAATTCGCGAAATCAAAATTCTGATTTTTTTTTTTGTTAAAAAAAAATTCGTCAAAATGAAAGGAGTTCTGCCCTTCTTATCCTGAAAGTAAACAAACTTTCACGAATTTTTTTCTTCTTTTGCAATTTTGAGAGAATTTTGCAAAATCCTTATCCAAAACTTGTTTAGACACCCAGCAAAATCCTGATAATTTTGAACGCAAATGCGGTTTACTTTTTCCAGCTTTGTTTATGTGTTGAAGTCTAATGAATCCACCAAACAGAAGCCTGCCATTGTGTGTGTCTGTCATAAATTGGAGAAAAGCTCATTTTGAAGAGACTCTAATGGGGTTTTCACTTTTGGAAAAAAAGAGCTACAGCAGGAGTCATGAGCGAAGGTGACACTACTGATACTAGCGAAGAAGCCTGGCAAAGTTCTTTTCGTGAGAGGGAAAAGGCAAAGTTCATGACACGACCTCAATTTTGAAAAGGGAAGAAGAACTGAAGAAGACTTCACTTTCCAAATTCAAGTGAAACTTACTTTACAGTAATATTCTGCTTTTATAAAGGCAGGAAAAAGGGGTTGAACAGTACAATGGTAGTGACCGGTTTGAATAGAAATCCGTAGCTGACCATATCCTTTTGGGTAAGCTTCAATGGTTGTTCGCGAACGTCATCTAGCAAACAAATTAGACTATAGAAGACTATAGTACTACTACCAAGTGTGGGAATCATCGGTATACTATAGTAGCAACTGTGTTTACTCTCTTCTGAAGCGAGTTTTGTCTGTCTGTATGTCTACCAACTTCCTTTGCCGGAGGGCAACTTGCACTAACATAAGATTCCCACACCGCAACTTCGGCTACTCAACAGCTTAAAACATGAGAGATACACTGAATTCACTTCTTAGATGACCGCTATCTTTGCTTAGAATTTGCTTATTTCTGTCCTTGATTGCTTTTTTTGTGATCATTGATCAATCTAAGATTGCTTGATAAAAGCCAAAAATTACGTCTTTAACGCGTTGAAATCAATCATTTAGTGGTTAAAAAGTCTGAATTTGAAATCAAGTTAACTTCAGGATAATAACTCTCAAAAATGGTTAGATGGCGTTTATGAAGTCATTTCTCCGATTTGTGCAATCTTCTCCGATTTTCTTAAGCATAAAATGTGTTTGAAAATCTGATATCTTTGAAGATACAGTTGTTGATATGTTCGAAAGGTACTAGTTTCACTCTTACAATTGAAAATTAAGACGTTTTAAAACATATTTCAAGCAGAATACAATGTTGTGGTGATTTCAACCAATTGAGCTATCTTACCTTTTTCTTCGATCCGCAACGATTGAGACACTCGTAGAATTGAAAGAACGACGAGAATTAGCCACTGAAATTCCATTTTGATGCTTGGCCTTTCTTCTTTTACTTTTCACTTTTTTCAACACTCATATTTGCAAGTGCAGCAAATAATTATTCATTCGGTGAACAACGACGACGACAGAAGGATAGGCTGCTACTGGAGTTTCGCTTTACCGAAACTCACTTATTCGGTGTTTGGAGTTGGAGTGAGCGCAGCAGCAGCAGTAGTCAAGCTGCTACTTCGGCCGTTTGTTGCGTTCACCCCCTATGCTACTGGTTGCTTCTGCTGCTACTGCAGTAGTAGTAGCTCCTATGTAACAATCTGGCGGAATAAGGTATGGATCCAGTCACAGTAGCGAATAGGGGGGCGAAGAGCAGACCACACGTAAAAAAGTTCTCATAAGATGTAGAAGAGCAGCAAAGAACGAACGAGAGAGTTATTATTACTCTTTGTTGCTTACTTCTTCTTCTTCCATTTTGACTTTTGAGCAAAAGTTTGTTGACTTATCACCTGATAAGAAAAGGTCAAAGTCAAGTAATGAATCTTTAATCTCTACTAAAAATCCTAATTCATTTTTCAAAAGTCAACTACGACATCAGAAAATCCTTCAATCTCCAAGTTTTGACGAGATTAAATGCCAAAAGTGGTCGGAAATCTGAGTAAAATGAAATACATAAAATATACATCCACCTAAACCCATCCTTTAAAACTATGCGTATGATGTAATTGTAAACAAATCTTTATTTTCTGATATCTATTGTAGTTGACCAATTACATAACCAACACTTAGGATGCAAAGTTCAGCCAATAGCACAGTCTTTTTAAATTGTCCAACACTTTCTTTAACATCCTGAACATTCAATGTTATGGATTACCAACTGCTGTTATATATTAGATTAGGTTAGGTTAGGTAAAGTTAAATTTTAGAAGAGTTGATCCTCCTGAACATTCAATGTTAAGAATAACCAACTGTTGGTCATTCTTAGCATTCAGAGTTG
>LT727894.1:987864-1072192 GCA_900157175.1 Oithona nana
ACATTTAGGTTGAGTAATGCTTGCAAGCAAGGATGGAAGATCACCATAGCAAAAGCATTCAATACATTGAGATTGACTTATAGAATGGAAATCACAACAATCACCCCTGTCATATAAACATGCTTCAGTATTAGCTTCATCATCACAATAACCATCACCAAGAAAATCAACCAAGCCATTGGAACAAACTGAAATGTATTCAGATGTATTCAAGCTATAAACAATTAGAAATAAAAATTACCTTCTTCAGTATTTGAATGGATGGTTGTGGTAACGATGGTTTCTGAAGTCTCATTTGAATCATCAAACCTGAGAAAAGTATGGTACAGAACCATTACAATGGTTGCGCTGATTATTGATAAGATGCAAAATACAGCGATCAAGATACGTCTTCTATTTGTCTCTGAAGGTCCGGACGTTTTGCATGGCACTTTTAGGGGAGCCTCGGAGGCTGATGGGCGTATGAGGCCGGCCTCTGCAACCTCCGAGGCCATTGAGGCCGAAGTTTTATTGAAGGTCTGGACGTTTTGCATGGTGAGCGCAGCCATCCACAGTATGAACTGTTTCACTCTTTTATACCTCACTGAAAAAAATCGATTTTAAAGACACAAGAAAGTTCACACAGTATGAATGATGATGCCATTGCCAACCTCAAAAATGGTCAAATTAAAAATCCCAATACTACTCGTCTTTTAGCTAACTGGTCTCTTTATGCAACTGGTCTTTTGGACCAGTTATCAGAAGACCATTCATGTTGTACCCACAACCTTTATAGCATTCAAAATTCTGGATTCTGGAAGCGTTAAAACTAAATTGACCATCTGGAAATTCGTCTTGACCATGATATGTACTTGATTATTTTCCCAAAAGATTTCAATTTTAAAATGAACTCAAAGGTTTATCCTCACTCTTGTATTTTTGAAAATACGATAAAGCGAACCTGAAATTCGGCTCCTAGCGAGTTTTTAAAAATTCTTTCCAGATTCGATCGAATTTGACACAATTTGACGAGTTTTTTTTAAGAGTTTTGTTTAACGTAACCTTTCAATTTCCTATCACGCAACCTTTGTAATTTTCTCACGATTTAGATGACTTATGAAAGTAAGTTGAGAGAAATATCAGTTTTCTTTACTTACTCAGCACTCAATTGCTCAATTCTTGACCGTCAACTTTTAGTCAGTCTGGAATTGGTCTCTGCTCAACTCAGATCTGACGAAGTTTAGGAATCGTAAGTTTTACCTTCGTTTAACATTTTTTCACACATATGTATTCTGAAATTTTTTCTTTATTTCAGATGAAGCGATACGAGCTTTTAGCACTCGTTCTCTTGGTCTCGCATGCCTTTTCGGCTAGTGTAGTGCCTGAAAGCGATTTTGAGTTAGAGGACGAACAAGAGCCGGTCGAAGGCTTCGATTTGTCAAGCGACGGTGCCTTTGAAAACCAACATACAACCCGCCTCCAGACGGATGGGTTTCTTCTGGAATCAACCAACAACTTCGGCGGTGACTTTAATTTTGCAGAATCGCGAGTTGGGCCCGGACCATTCCAAATTCTCGTGCATGACCTCGTAAGTTTCGAACACATTAGCCTCAATCCCTTGTAATTTTTATCATTGTCCACATTTTCCAGGATTCTCAAGATGATGACGCGGTGGTTGAAACTATCGACGAACGCAACATTCCTGAAAGTGCCTTTTCTTTTGACGATACTTTTGAGCCAATTTCCAACGCATTTGATCCTTTGCGAGAAGCTGTTCAACCCGTCACTGCGGCCTTCAATCAGCCTATTGGTGATACCGTCGCTGATGTAAGTTTTTCTGTAAAAATTCTCGTCAAATTAAAGAAGTTTTGCGCTGTACAGCTCGAATATAAACAAACTTTGACGAATCTTTTTCATGACATTTTAAGAAATAATTCGTCAAAATGTTATTCTGAATTTGTCGTTTGTATTTCAGTTCGCTGCCGGAACCAAAAAACTGTTGGGCGCAAAGGCCATTTTAGCCGCCCCTTTCGCCAAAGCAGGTGCATTCCTTGCGGCACCATTTGTCAAGGTTGGTGCCAAGAAAATTGCGTTGATCATGAAAGGTGGAGTCGTTATCGGTGCCAAACTTTTGAAAGGTGCAGCTTTGAAAACCAAAATCGCTGCAACTAAGGCTGGACTTGGAGCTGCTCTTCTCGGTAAAAAGGCCGTCATTTTCGGAAGTGGTGCCGCTCTCAAAGGTGGTTTGGCAACTGGTTTGGCTACCGCTGCTGGTGCTCCACTTGTCCTTGTTCCAGCCGGTGCCGCTGCTGCTGCCTCGAGGTTCTTCCCTCAACTCAACGTTCCTAGTCTCGACTCTCTTGGACTTTCAATTCAAAGTCAATTGGGCAATTTCAACCTGTTCGGCCAAGCCACTCCCGAAGTAGTCGAAGAAGACCAAATGTTCATTATGGAAGAAACTGAAGATGGCCAAACCATCCTTATTCCGGCTTCTGGAGCAAACGCACCTACTATCGTAAGTTGACCTTTTTTTAAATGAGTCGCGATTGAAAGTTCATTTTGCCAAGTCTCTTCCATGATTGAAATTACCAAGCAGCTTTCTGTCCTAGCACAATTAATATTTAAACACAGAAATCTCGTCAAAATGGCACGAGCTTGAATGTAAACAAAGTTGCACGATTTTTTTCGTAGCCGAGGAACCAGGTCCATAAATCTGGTCTAAGTCAGCATCCCATGATCTTGATTTTGCAGGTCAATTTGGATGAGAATGCTGATTTCAACCAGATTTTTGGACCCGGATCCTCGGCTACAAATATCAATTGTGCTGAAGCAGGAAGCTGCTTGTGGATCGTGGAACAGACTGAAGACGGACAAACTGTCCTTATTCCGGCTCCTGGTGCTAACGCACCTTCTTTAGTAAGTTACGATGTGAAGTTTCTTTTGTCAAGATTTATTTCCTTCCTCGGAAGTCTGCTAGCGACGTAAAGTGCTTTCACTTTTTTTTCCCATGACCTTAATTTTGCACTCTTTGCAGGTCAATTTGGATGCTAACTTGGGCGGCGGCACCAACACCGTTATTGTAGACGCGGATTCCTTGTCTTCTATTAACGGCCGAATGGGTTCCAGATCTCATCATACCTATGGTGGACAATCTGTTGAGGTTGACTCTGTGTTCTTGAACCAATTACTTTCGGCTGCCCACTCCGGGCAACGCTACGGTCAGGCTGGTCATGAACAAAACCAACCTATCAGGCGACAACCTATCAGGCGACAACCTATCAGGAAACAACCTATCGAGCACCAACCTATCAGGCACCAACCTGTCGAGCACCACGTACCTACCAGACATGCCGGAAACTACTAAATCATGAAACCGTTTAACGACTGTGATGTATTTTTATTGTATTTTACACAACCATTAGAAAATGAATTGATTTTATCAAAGTATTTATGTACTTAGTACCCTTTTTTTGTGGAGCCGCGAGTTCAAATAATTGCTTTCAACAACACTGCACTGAAGCGCGGCTGCGGCCTTTGCATTTGAATGGTAGAGTGCGAAGGAGCGCTGAGGCTTCTTACTTCAAGGCTGATAAAAGGAGCCTTTGCTAGGGAGGGTGTAAGCCACAACGTCGGCTACAAGCGAGGAGGTAAGTCCGTTTTTTTGTATCGGCTACATTTGTGCGTATCGAGACATCGACGTTCGATTCTTTGCGAATCATTCATCATGCGCGTAATGTAAAAATGTAAAGAAAAGTTGCATTGAATTTCCCGGAAATTTGAAAGTATATGTGACAAGATGATCAAAACTTTTGCTCTTTTCGTAACTTTTCTCATTTTATGCAGTTTTGAGGGAAGGGGGCTTTGCATGTACAAAGAATCTTCTAACTTTGTCAATCTGTAATTATGATGCTTGGTCTCCCTATTTTGACCTGAATTGAAAGTGAATTGATTTTCTGTTGGTCAAAAAAGCGTTTCTACATGGGCAACAAGACTTGAGAAAAATTGGAACCATTTGGTAAAGTGGATTATCCGATTTTTCTATTCCTTTTCCTGGTCGGGAAAATGTGAAAGCATTGATGTGAAGCACCTTTATCTATTTCAGACTGAAAGGAATGCCGACACCAACCAAGATTTTGGTTTTGGTCTTGATAGTGGCCTTTAGTCAAGGACAACCTTTAGATATTGGCGATAATGACTACGGTAATTTAACATGTTTATTCACTCAATTCAGCAAAGAAAAGTTTGTAATTTTTTTGCGTCCATTTTAGTTATACCTGAGCGCTTGACGCGAAGTAACTTTTTACGTTTTGGCAAACGTGATCAACCGGAAAATGCGGCGCCAAACACCGTCAACACAAGAAATGGAATGGACGAAGTCTTAGAAGAAATGACGATCGCCAACAAAGTTCAAAGGCAAAGTCCTCGCAGTTTTTTGCGATTTGGTAAACGTCGAAGCGACAACTTTTTGCGGTTTGGAAAACGAAGTGATGAAGAAGAACAAGACCAGACCGAAGATCCAGAACCTTGTAGTCCACTCGGACATTTTTTTATGATTTGTCGCATAGACAACACAGGCAGTCGGTATAAGAAAGCCCGAGATTTTTTGAGATTTGGCAAGTAAATTGTCACTTTTTCTTCAATGAGGCAGATGATGAATTGTGGCTAATTTTTATTTTACAAAAACATGGCTGAGGTGGTCAAATAAATTCTGATTGATTTTCAAATAAAAACTAAAGCACAAAACATGTAAGAAAATGTTGATAATTACTATGAGGATTGGGCCAAATTGAATTTCCCGCACTTTTTTGTCAATTTGTAATTTCCCGGACTTTTTGACAGATAAACAAAAGACCGGAAAAGGTGCGGGAAATTCGATTTACCCAAATCTTGATAGTTAGTATCACAATTTTCTTACATTTTTTGTCCTCTAAAACAATGCATATTTATTCATTCATTTTCCATTTTCATGGTACTTGATCATTAATCTACAGGCTTGTACAAAATAGTAAAACAAAAGACCGGAAAAAGTGCGGGAAATTCGATTTACCCAAATCTTGATAGTTAGTATCACAATTTCTTACATTTTTTGTGCTCTAAAACAATGCATATTTATTCATTCATTTTCCATTTTCATGGCACTTGATCATTAGTCTACAGGCTTGTACAAAATAGTAGTCACGTACTTTTTGCGGTAGCGCGTAGTAGCACTCAAAGCCATCACTTGGTCCTTAATGGATAAGGCGTACATATGATTTACCATCACATGATGTGGAATTGGTAATAATGTGGGCTCACAATTCATTGGAGTCTCCTTATTCAGTATCACATGAATCAGTTGGGGAGGAAGTAAAGGGGGTCCGGAGGCCGTCATTGACTCCAAATCCGGGATCCGAGTTCCGTATTGGGCTAAGCTTTCTAACGTGACTGTGTCCATTTCAAGAGCTTTGAAAACTTCTAAGTCATTGCAATTGACTTTGATGACATTGTTGTAGCCACCCATACCGTCACTGAAGAGGCCAATATATATACAGTATACACAGTGTTTGAAAATTACCACGACCAAGCAGTGGTTACCTCGTAACTGGTTGTCTGTGGTTATGTTGCCAGACTCCATCCACTTGGAATTTGTATTCATGGTTTCCCTCGGGCAAATCCAGAATAGCGTAGAAATTACAATGTGACAAACTCATTTGAATTGGTTGCCAACCATTGAAAGAACCACTTATGAGGACTTCGCGTGGTAATTGCTCTGCTGCTGCCTCCTATTTTCTAATATACAATTTTAACCTCTAATCCTCAAAAGGTACTCATTACCTTATTTTCTGGTGGTTGGATTTGACCGCTTTTGAACCCACCGCGTTTTTCTGTAACAAATCAATGATTCATTGAGCTGCTGGTTTTTATTTATGGTTCTAAATGTACTACCTTGCTTGGTTTCCCAAACAAACATGGTTGGTATGGTAAGTGGTTTTTGAGCAGATGATGTCAGCTTATGTACCATCATTCGGCTACTGTGAATTGAGGTAGAGACAGTGGCCGATCGAGCTCGGTGAGCTTTCCCTGCGGATTTGACGTTGACCATTCGTTTTCTTTCAATGATTATGGGCAAAGGATTGATCGAATCTTCATCTAACAGTTGGCTGACTGGAAATTAAAAGTGCTCTGTGCTCTGTTTTTAGCTTCAAGACTTTTTCATGTTGTTTGAAAATCACCTAAAAATGCTCATTTGAATTTTAACGCCAAAAACCCAATAAAATCACAAAAGACGAAAAATTCGGGAAAGTTTGTTTACTTTCTGGCAAGGCAGTGCAGATGTCCTTTCAATTTGACGAAATTTTTTGAGAAATTTTCAAAATTCTAATTTCGCGCGAATTTAGTATTTTCTGTAAGAAAGTTTTCATCCAAAATTTGTTGGGACACCATGTAAAAAGTTTTTCAATCACTGTGTCTCTTTGCTCAAGATTACTGTAGGAAGCGACAAAAGGTCCATACTGATGATGCGTAGAAGACTTACTAAGGTCATCATTGTCATGGTCACTACAGGCTTTAGTGGGACTAGCAGATTCCTCTACGGAATTCATGGATATGATAGGTGGTCCTCCTCCTCTATTATGGAGCACCTTGGACGTGCCAGACATCTTGTGAGAAGGATTAGATGGACAGGAAGCAGAACTTTGAATATTGTTGCCCATCTTGAAAGGAAAGAACGAAGAGCAAAACTTTCTGTTTACAACTTTGCAAGTTCAAAACTTGCCAAAGTGAAATTCGAAAGCAATTTTTATCTTAAACTTTATGGATTTATGGTTTATGGATTACGAAGAAAGGAAAATCCTTATCGATTTTTGTGTCAAACTACATTATGAAAATCTAATCACAAAAAAATAATCATTGAATTTCCATTCGAATATTTATTTTTCTTGACGTTCTTGGCTCAGAGCCAAAAATGCGTACAGTTGTCAAAATGAGCCTTGAAACATTACCTTCTGAATTATTGATTGAAATACTTCAATATTTGCCTTTAAACACACTGTTAAATGGTTTAGCTTTAGTGTCAACACAATTTTATTATCTGGTTCAAGATGAACTCTTGAGGCTCAAAATTGATATGGAAATCGATGGTGACACTTACCAAACTCCTCCTTCAGCAAGTTTGTCAAAGTTCAACATCAGGAAATTGGTATTGAAAAATGTCTTGAAGCCACAAGAACTATTGATGGAGGTAGAAAATAATTTAGAATTTTTTATCAGAATCGCAAAGTGACAAAATTCCAACATTTTAAGGTCCAAGAGAAAAGTTGCTCTTTGGTTCTAGACCATTGCGGAATCAGAGAATTAAGTCTCCAGGGACTTCCATTTCACCTTAATGGCCTTCATTTTGGCCTTGAAGACCACCTACCGACTCGAATCTATGAGGAACTGGCAAAGTCGACAATTGGTAGAAATGGGTCACAACAAGTAATGACCTCATTAACACTTCCTCAAATACCACCAATGTTTGTTCCACTCATTTTGGCAAATCACGGAAACATTACGGGTAAGAAAGCCATCAGTCGACGAATAATAAAAATCACAGTGTCTAAAAATCACTCAAAAAAGTCGCATTTTATATTTTTTGAATAATTGCGCCAAAAAGCAATCGAAGAAAATTTTCCATTTTTTTTCTCGTGAAATCGCAATGGATAACTGCCAAGCACTACAGAACCACTACATTTTCACGATTTTTTCATGTGTCTTTAATTTTTGACAATTTCAGAACTTGAAGTTTCTCAGTGTACCAATCCAATGGTACATTACATCTGCAAAAACCTCAAATTTTTACAAAAATTTGCATTTGTCGGAGAAGCATTGACGTATTCTGGAATAGTAGGTTTACATCAAAGACAGGCTTCATTAAAAGTCCTACAAATACGGAATCCTTGTCTTTTGACGAAATATTCTTTGAAATTATTGGCTGTATTGACAAATCTAACGGATTTGAAATTGTACTGGATGGGTAAATTCTTGATCAACAATCCGTGGAACTTTGAATTTTGTTTAGACAGAGAAGTGCAACGTATTGACAATCTGGTGGAAAATGGTTTGACAAGACTTGTCAGTCTTGATTTATCTGCTTTTTACCAAACTGTCGATGACAAGAGTATGCAAAGCCTCGCCTACCATCACTTATCATCCAACAGTTTGTGCCAAAACCATTTGAAAACCATTCATTTGCCTCATTGCTACCATTTAACAGATAATGGTATCCAATGGTTGATTGGTAGTTGTCATTCAACCAAAATCCAAACCTTGGATTTCAGTAATACCAATCTGACTGGGAATTGTTTTCTACGAAAAATGCCATATTTGAACCATTTGAAATTGGATGGTTGCGTCTCTTTAAATGGTTCCGGATTGGTTAACATCGCTGCCAGCTGTTCTGTATTGAATTACCTTTCGATTTCTATGAATAAGCAATTAATTGACGAAGATTTGACGATGGCATTCAAAAATGGACTCAAAAACTTGAAGGAATTCCAAGCAAATTACGTCAACATCAATGGATCATGCTTTCGCAATTGCCAATTTTTTACTACTATCCGAAAATTAAGCTTACATTCCTGTCCAAAAATTAATGAAAATCATGGCCTCATAGAATTTTTACAAAAGACGAAAAATTTGGCTTACTTGGATTTATCTGCTACCGGACTAAAAAGCTTGACTTGTTCACTAAAAAACTTGAAGAGACTTTATGTGGATTTTTGCTCGTTTTCCGCTGATGCAATTTTAAACAGGATGGAAAAAGACTTTCCTTGTTTAAGACTCCTGAGCATTTTCGGTAGTGTCAACTTGGATTTAGCTTCGCAAGAGCATGACTTGATGATTAGAGTGGTGAAAAGTTTGGGAACGGAGAGTGAAAATCAATTACGAGACTTTGCTACTAGAAGAGGAATCAAGTTGAATAATTGGGCAGTGACTAGAAGTTCTATGGTCAAGGGAGTACCATTCATGCTTTCTCAAATCCGTTTAACTTCTGTGGAAAATTAAAAAATAAATATTTTGTGACAAAATATGAATTGAATTGGAAGTTTTTCGACTTTTATGAAAATTTCGAATATCGGAAAATTCGTCAAATTTTAAGGGTATACAAACTTTCACGGATTTTTTCGCCTTTCATCACATGAAGAGATTTTTTGCCAGATTCATGTTTAAAACTTGTTGGGACACCCGCTATTACCGATTGGATGGAGATTATTTCGGATTTTTTTAATGAGTTAGAAACTAGTTTGCGGATTAGTATTTGGCCTACTTTTCAACAGCATAGCGTCATCTAGTTTAGAAAAAATACTAGACTGAAGATGTCATCGACTAATTTTGTCATCAACAAGGATCCAAAAGCAAATGTCACTCATGTCATTTTTGACATGGACGGTTTACTTTTAGCCACAGAAGAACTTTACACACAAGCTGCAAATCTAGTAGCTGAAAAGTATTCAAAGGCCAAACCTCCAAAAAAAGTGACTTGGGACCTAAAGGTCAAACAAATGGGATTACAAAAAGAAGAATTGTCGAAAATCATGGTCGACCAATTGGAATTGAACTGCACTCCAGACCAGTACTTGGAAGAAACCTACAAATTACATTTGCAATTGTTTCCAAATGTCCAACTTTTGCCTGGCGTCAAACGTTTGATTGAGCATTTGCAAAAGGAAAATGTACCAATCGCTGTGGCAACCAGCAGCTCTAAAGAGTATTTCGAGTTGAAAACTCAAAATCATCTGGATTTATTTGGCTTGTTTCGTCATATCGTCACTGGCCATAGTGATCCGGAGGTCATCAATGGCAAACCGCATCCGGACATCAATTTAGTTTGTGCCAAAAGGTAAAATTAAAATTCGTCAAATTGAAGGGAGTTTTGCACTACTTAGCAAGAATGTAAACAAACTTTCACGATTTTTTTCACTTTTCATTTCTCTAGCAAATGCATAAAATACAAGGTTTTATGTTGCTCATATTTGAAGTCAGGCAACACATTAACTTTGATGATCTCATCGAAGCCTTCATCCAGGGTCGGTTCTTTGTACTTGCTCAAGTACCCATTGATAATGGGTTCGCCAATATGAGCATGTTCTTTGTCAATGATTTCTCGATAAGTTATGTTGTGCCTTGCTTGAGCAGGACAAGTATTCATTAGAAAACATCTTGAGCTGACTTTATGTTGCTTGGCCAATTTGATGAACTTTTCACGAGCTTCGGGATTGACGTGTGTGTTATCAATGACGGCACTTTTTCCGCTACTCAAAACTTTTTTCAATACGTTCAAACTTTTATCTCGACTGCCAATTTTGTCATTGCTGATCACAGTGTATCCTGAAGTTTGAAGGTATTTTTCAGCAAAAAAGCTTTTTCCGGAACCTTGAACACCAACCATTAAAATAACTTCTTGGTGATTTTTGGTCAAATCTGATTTTGATGGCTCTAAAAGCGTTGGCGGATTTTTCAATAATTGTTTTGGATCGAATTTCGGCCAATTGATTTCTTCGCTGGAGGTCTTGTTCAAAAAGAGTTCTTCGGGCACATAAAATTTGAGTCCGGCATTTTTGGCAAACAATCGATCTGAACAGGAAAAGTCTTTTTTGCCTTTGATTCGAATTCGTCCGGCTGCGTCTCCGCAATAAAAGGAGTTTTTCATGTCGATTTCAAGTCCGTCATTCTTGTACTTTTCTAAATACTCCCAAAATCCAGGCCGAGGTTTACGAAACACACAATGCCTGAAAATCACAATATTTTTCAAGAAAAACCTTAAAAACTTTAAAAAATCTTACTTTTGTGTGGCAGCAAATAATTGCAAGGGAACTTGAATCGAATTGACTATGGATTCAACTTTGGATCGAAAGTCTTTCTTGGACAATTTCCCCGTCCCTATTCCAGCTTGATTTGTAATGATCACAATCTTATAATCATCCTCATGAAACAATTTTTGAATGGTTTGCTTGACTTGGGGCTCAAACAGAAGTTTCCAATCTTGAGGATTGAGAGGAAAAACTCGTCCGGATTTAGTAGTGATTAGAGTTCCGTCCATGTCAAAAGCTGCAATCTTGGGTTTGGATTCACAACCTTTACAGGTCATAATTTGAAGTTCGGTGTTCTTAGTCACATCTTCCCATTGAAAATTCATCTTTTTTCTCCTTGTATGAACTGAAAACCTTTGACAACGCAAAATTGACGAAAAAAATAAAAACTTTTTCATTTGTTTTTCTTTTTGTTTTGCAAATTCGGACGCACCATTTTCCCGCGAAAATCACGCAACTTACCTGACAATTTTCCGTCTTTTACATTTCAGATTTGTTCCTCCGGCAAATCCAGACACCTGTTTGGTCTTTGAAGATAGTCCAAATGGAGTCAAAGCAGCTTTAGCAGCTGGAATGCAATGTGTGATGATTCCAGATCCGGAAATGTGGAACACTCCGGAGCACATGAAGGAAGCTCATATTGTGTTACACTCAATGGAAGATTTTAAACCTGAATTGTTCGGCTTGCCTCCAATGAAATGATCAAGTACCTAATCAACAATATATATTTTGCTAAATCTATTGCAACTATGCTTCAATTTTAGAATGCAGAACTACTTTCAATTGTCTTCAACGAGCTGACCGGCATTGACACCATCCAACTGTAATGCAAATGTAAAGAATTTGTAAATACGAAATACAATTGTTATAGACTAAAACTTACGGCATCTAATTCCCTGGGGTTGAACAAGTACTTAAGAGTCAACCTGAATGGCACCAATCCAACGACGAAAAATGGAAAGGCTAAAGCTAAAGTTGAAGATTTGACAATCCACAGCACAGCCAAGCACACGAGTTGTAGACCAGTAAATAAATGCATTTTGGACGTTTTAACCTATTGGAAAAAAAGTTGAAAATTAGAATTTAGATGCATTTTTGTGATGTACTTCAGCAGCAATACTCAAAAGTTACGCGAAGGTTTGAGTGCAATATTGACTCTGCACGTGCACCGCAAGATGACGTTTAAGTAACGTCACTCATTTGAGTTGTATAACAACTACAAATATTATTCCGGAAAAAATCAAAGAGTTTTAATATTTTTTGATGTGTATAATATAGTTACCTAATTAATAATTTTTAGCAAAAATAGGCAAGGAATCTACATATTTTACAGTTTTTTTTACCTTTTCTTTAAAATATTATTTCGATCCGGTTGTGCACGATTATAAAAATATTAAATCAACAGCTTCTTTCAAAAAGTACTATCGCTAAAGCCTCCATTGAAGCACCAAGTTAACATATGTTCGCCCTTACCATAATCAATTACTAATGGGCTTTGACTTAAAAGAATACACTCTATCCTTATAACATACATGTACAGTACCCTTAGTTTCCTGTTAATGTATAGAGTACGACTTACTCTTCTAACATAATTGACTCTTCCATGATGTTTCACAGGCATGAAAAATAAGATCAACCTATCAAAAAACTGAATGCCACCAACGGAAGAAATACCCATATAGAGAAACACGCCAAATAAGACAGCATAGGGAACATGCTTGAGCAGCGGTGACAAGTAAATGGAGACACCAATCAGTACGGAAACAATGATTGAAGACAACCTCTGATCCTTGACTTCCACCACCTTAGGAGACTCTCCGGGTGCATGAGTCGTAGACATAACCGTCAAAGCTGACACATGGGCCATGGCTCGAACTGTAGCAGCACAAATAAATGGACCTCCAAAAATAGTGGAAATGGCATTGATGGTCGAAAGCAATACAATGTCCCAATGCAATCCGGCTCCTTTCAAATTCCCAGTCTTTTCAATCATGAGTAACTCGCATATGTGGGTTTCAACAAAAAGCAGGAGGTAGAGTAGTATGGCTGGAAAAAGTGCCCCAAAGATCATCCAGAAGGGTAGAGGTACTTGTTGACCCATAGGATTGATGATCCAACCTCTTTCAGAAGGCAAAGTCACTTGCAATCCATCAGGTACTTTGAGCTTTTCCGTGTAAGTTTCTTGGACCAAAAAGTCTAGTAGGACCATGACAAAGATGGCAATAGGTACACCAAAGTCTCCCAATGCTTTCCTTGGTGTTCTTCCCAGGAAATGACTGGTTTTCACAGCACGTAAACTGTAAGCCACAAAGAAGGTGCCAAACATTAGTATGGTTGATAACAAAGCAGTGTTGGGTTCTTGCAATCCACTTTGTTGAACTCCACTTTGGTTGCAATAGTATGGAATGGCTGCCAAGGGATGTTCATTGTAAACCTTCATGAGCTTCTTAAGGGCTTCAAAGATGTAAAGCAAAGCAACTAAGGCAGAAAATACATCTTTGGTGAACTTTGTGAAGTACTTCACCAACACTGATCCTTGGAACATAGCTACTAGCAAAGCTATGATTATCATCCAGACACCTGTCCATACCCTGAGTGCCAAGTAATCAATGTGGTTGTCTTGGCATATTTGAAACAATGATTCATCATATAAGAGTAGAGGACCTGTGACTCCAGTGATGATCAAAGGCATTCCAGAAAAGAGGGCAAATAAAAAGGCAGACAATGAACTCAAAATTAGAGTCTCTGAGATGCCAATCAGGTTATTGGTCTTTTCACCCAAAAGTCCACCAAAAGCTATAGCACCAGACAAGCTTGCAAAGTAGATAAAGACAGCTGCAGCCAGAGTTTGTGAATTGAAGCCATCAGTGATATCAGATACATAATGCTTGAACCTTCTCTTCCAATCATTGATCATTCCACCAAAGATGTAAGGTGCCCTTATAAGTGGATTGGTTTCAAAAGTCTCTTTGGTACCTTCTTCACCCTCAACTTCCTTGGCATCAATGGACTTCTCAGGCTTAGCTTTCTTCCTTTTCCTAAGATCATTGATTTCACTCATACTCAACATATTTTTGCTATCCCAATCTCCAGGAGGTAGGACAACAGATTCATCAAGGTAGTCATTGATTGAATTGAGCAATTCTCGTCTTTCTTCAACTTTGTAGCAAGCATTGTGAAACCTTCTGTTGGACATCAAGGTTGACATGCATCTTCCTACTTCATGACAATCAATAGAGGTTGAGGATTTGGGTGTTAAAAGTAAGAAGATGAACCTCATGGGTAAGGGGATTTCTAGAGCATTGGGCATGATGATACCTTCAGATAGTCTCACAAAGGCAGTTAAGGGTTCATCAACAATGTCTACTGCACCTACCAGGGTTAAAGCACCTTCAGTATCTTCAGGAACTCTCATCAAAATTGATTTCTTGTAAGCTTTGCTTAGGTCACCACCTATTGAAGCTGACCTACTAAAGGTGACATCTGGAATGTCAATGGCCAAGTGATCCTTGCTTGTAGATTCTTCATTGGTTGGACTAGAGATGAATTCTGGAATACTTTTTTGCCTTTTGAGTCCATTTTTGTGTTCATCTTCTAATAAGTGTTTCAATTGATGGGAAAATTCATTTTCTTGTCGAGAAAATTGCCTGGAAAACTTGTGAAAATATGAATTTGGAGGAGGGGGTTGTGCTGGTTCATGATCCATGTCTCCATTATCCGTGATGTATCCCAGAGTTGAATGGTTATTGGTACTACTATTGGTCCATTTGATTGCTTTTTGGTCCACGTAATTATGTCTGTACAACAAAACTCTCAGTAATTCATCTCCAGTATTTTCATCAATGTATCCAATGTTGACCAACTCTTCAACAATAGAACTAAGGACATTGGTCAAGTCTTTGCCTTCATGATCCAACAGTACAGCACCTTTTTCCAATGCTAACCTTAGGTTCAACAAAGAATGAAAAGACAAGGAAGACACATGAGGTTCACCCCACCTTTCTGAGCCTTCTTCCCTTGCTTCTTCATACTTGATCCACCTGGACATTTCAACCCATTCATTACCGATCAATTCGTCCATTTCAACAAACAAATTGTGTGGATTATGATCAACTCTTTTGTCTTCAGCATACATTGAAGTAATGAAAGCTTTTTGTTTCTCTTCGGATTTGGTGCTACGTTGAATTGTCAAGAGATTTGTGCTGGATTTTTTGTTAATTTTGTGCCTGGATAAACCATGTAAATGATCAAACCTTCGATGAGTCATGTCCTCCAAATCTTTCTTTTCGAGTGTTTGAGCCTCTTCGAAATCAGTAGGCAATCCTTTAGGTTCTTTCATGGAGACTTCAGAACCTCTGGAGCTTCTTAATTTCAATTCTTCTTCGGTGAATCTGGAAGATTTTCTTTTGGTTTTCTTTTTCCTTTTCTTCTTGACTTTGGGATACTCCATGATTTTTTGCCGTTCAAGCCAAAGTTCATCGTCATCATTACCAATGGTAAATGATACTTTGTCATCATGATCATCAATGATCTCTTCTGCATCTGCATCATGTTCACTTTGTTCAGTGTCGACAACTAATTTTTCCGGTGATTCTTTGGAAGCTTCAAAAACAAGTAGTTGGTCCTCATCATGTTCATGATCATGTTCAACATCTTCAATGGTTGGCAAGACAAAGTCATCCGTGATAATTTTGCCTTTCCTTGGACGTTCTTTTTCAGCTGGACGGTGTCTGGAGAGGACATGATGAAAATGAGGGTAAGCTTCTTCATTGTGATCAGTCAAGGCCTCCAATGATCCACAAGTGGTACTTGCTCTCCGGACACCTATGGACTCTACTGGAAATGGTATTTGATTGTCTTGTGTAGAAAATGATCGTCCATATTTTCGGTAACGATGAAAAGTGTCACTTTGTATGTCTTCAAAAGTAACTCTTTTACTTGTGGATTCTTCATTGTCAGACAATTCTAAATTGGATTCAGAATCTTTCTTTTGCTGGGCGTAAAATAAAGCTCCGGTGTCCAGGTTGGCAGCTTCGATGGTTGGCAACGAAGACCTGATGAGTTCACGGAACTCAAAGCGTTCCGGATGGAAAAGACGCTCACATTCACGCTTGATTTCGTCATTATTATCGTCGTCCTGAAATAGGAGAAGATCAGCTTTAGTTTCAATAAAACCGAAAATTGTCGCTAGATGGCGTCTATCGTGATTTTAATTCTGACGAAATTTCTATGAAAAGAAGACCATGGATTTGATAGCTCTGTGGGTGCTAATCCTGCTCTGACTGGTGGACAAAAGTCTCAGACTTGAGATTTGGTGTGGGTCACCGGAGGACCCCTAGAAACAATTTTTGTTAAAATGGAGTAAAAATAAAAACGCCATCTAGTGTAGAACACTGTAATGAAGTGAATCAGATTAGAACATTAGCTATACATTCATATATTTTTTTAGGTGTTGTAATCTTAGATTGCGTTGTCATTAACTTACTTTATTATCATTATCCGAATCCGAAACTTGCTTGATGGACGGATTGGATATTGTTTTTTCAGCCATGTTTGTTCAATCACAATTCACTTCTCTACTCTTCTGTTTTTTGGACACCGACCTCATATCAGCTGAGGGTAAAAAGCAGATTTTCAACAGCTTTCTATTTGCCGCCGTTGTAGTAAACACCTCAACTCACACTGATGACTCTGTAGTCTGTAGGGCAGCGCATTCCAAACGCTGGAACGATGATACACTCACTGAAATTCTAAAGTTCAGTTCCTTATTTGGTACTTTTACTACGTTTTTCGAAAGCTGTTTCTTTACCAATAGATATAATCAATACGTAATTCAATTCAATTATTCATTTGGTTTTTCTACTTTCGTCACAAAAGAAAGTTACAGAGTGTTTCAATATTTAGTTTTAGTGCAACTTTAAAAAAAAAGATTTTTTAGGAAATGCATTTTCAAAGTTAAGGTCAGAATGTCATAGGATGGAAAAGTTGCATTTTGAAACTTCAACAACATCAGAATAGAACTGTTGTTCAAGTCTAGTAAAAAAGCTAACAAAGCATTCTTTACATGCCTTTTAGTAAACGTAAGTCTTTAAGATTTTATGACATTCGACATCAACGTTTTCTGTTTCGAATTACAAAAAAGATATTTTTTTTAAAACGCATCAAATCCCATGATTTTGGCATTCTTTAGCAGAGGTAGTTTTGAAAAGAGCGAAAATTTTGCAGTTTGTGCAAGAGAGTGTGTCGGACGGCAGGAGGTAGTAGCTACTTTTGCACTCCAATAAGATTTGAATTTGATGACTTGCTAGAGCGAAGACATCTGAGTCTACATTTTTGAACTTGAAGGCCAAAAATATATTAGCACAAAGCATAGAAACTCACTTTGAAAACAAATCGAAGACTTCCAGATAAAGAGTTTCCTGAATGCATCTTGCATCAATTTCCTGTTGATAAACTATCAATGTAAAGCAATACGAGACATTTTTGGAATTATTTTCAAACATAGTGTGTTACAGCAAACAATTTGCTTAATAATTAAATAACCGCTAACACATCTGTTTTTTCGACGAAGAATCGAAGATATGATTGCAATAATGAAGGAAGAATCCATCTCATGTTACACTTGTTCTTATCATTCGTGAATGACGTTTGCAATGCCGGACTGTAGTCCCTTGGATACAAAAATCTGTTCCATTAAAGGCATTAAAGACAATAATAAATACAGTGTGCCCCATCAAGTTTTGGTTTCGGATGTAGCAAAAATCTCATATGTCAAAACGGCGAAAAAAATTGCGAAAGTTTGTTTACACTCCAGCTAAAGAGTGCATATTTCCCTTCAATTTGACGACTTTTTTTTAAAATTCTATTTTCGCTCGGATTCGAGATTTTCACAGATTACTGTCAAGTGTGTTCTTTATTTTAAGCATAGACCAAAAAATAATAACAGACGAATTCTTTTGAACAGTAGCATCAATACAATGAGATTCTTGTAATTTTGGAAGATTCTTTTCATCGTTCATATCTTTTTCATAATTGTGTTTGTCACAGCCAATAGGGCAAACCAAAAAAAGATTCTTTTGGAGTTTGTAATAATAATTTTGTTTTTTGAAGTAGTACAGTAGTTGTAAGAAGACTAGAGATTCTTAAACTGTCAAATGTGGCAAATCGACTAAAATCCAGGTGTACAGCCTTTTGAGCTCAATCTTGACCGGTTTGTATTTGAGGTTTGAGTAACCGTCTTTTGCCATTCTCTTGGCACCTGAATATAAGTACTTGAAGCGATCCGGATTGGCCTTGTCTTTGTTGTGCCTCAACATTCGATATCTTGCAATGTTGGCAGGGTAACGAGATATGTAAAGTTTCTTTTGTCTTAAACGGTTGGACATGTCATCATCTTCGCCACCCCAACCCCAAAACATGTTGGAAAACCCATTGACTTGTCTGAACTGATCCACTGTCATTGCCGAGACTCCACCGAAAATATCATCGTAAGGCAAACGGTACAAAAAATTGTTGATAGCCACTGACATGTGTCGAGGTTGTACGGGACAATTGTAAAGGTTCCGATCGTCTTCGGGCAACAAGTCGACATCGTGAAAAATGAAGCATTGATAATCATAGCTTTTGAGTGCTTCTGCAGCTCCAACGTTAAGTAACATGGCACGATTAAAGGCTGACGAACCGTCTTGTTCCACAATGAAAATACCATAATCCACTTGTTGGCGGGGTAAAAACGAATGCATGTGATACAAAAATGTACGTAAATGGTCTTCTCGGTCTCGATATGGCACAATAATTGCAACTCGATGTCGAGCTCGACAATTTTGGGGTTTGTAACGGCCTCCAAGATGTAAAAATTTGTAGGTTTTTTCCATGGATTCCATGCTTGGAATTTTTTCAGTTTCCTAAAATATGACATTTTTTAAAAGAAGAACTTTACTTAGATTTGAGATGATGAAAACTTACGACTTTGACAGCGCCATGTAAGTTTGGTGGTATCATAGGGCAAATTTCCAGGCTACTTTGGTTACTGACAACATTGACATTATTTTTGACAGGAGGCAAGGAGGAAGAAGACCCTGTCATAAGCTCATTTACATCAGCGATAGGATGTAAAAATTCCGATAAACTATCAAAAATGTGTCCGGAATGGTCTTCTCTTTCAATGGAAAATAGCGTTCGACTTTGTCCCGGTCTTCGTTGTTTCTCATTTACCTGCTCAAGACAAGTACCAAAAATGTAGGACAATTTTAAAGAAAAACATTTAGAAAGCCTTACCTGAAGCAAACTCAAATATTGCAAACCAATCAAGCAAAAAATGATGGCAATTAAAGCTTTCAAGGTAAGAAAAGTCCTGGGATTGAACGCCATTTTTGTGAGGCTTCAGCTCTTTATGGCCTTTAAAGGCCACCAGAGCTCAAAAAGGCTAGGCGTTTATGATTATGTTTTCTTCATCTGACTCAGTTGGTGTTGTTTTCGTTTTAAATTCAACCCACGCATTTTCTCGGATTTTTTTGCCAAAACGGCCAAATTCACAACTTTTTGTTTACAAAAGTTGACAGAAAATTTATGTACTAGCTGAGATGCAGCAACAACAGAAACCACCTGCATAACAATGATTGCCATTTATACTAATAAATCTGGCATTTTTGGCAAAGTTTTGGCTTTAAAATAGTGAGTTCATACTAATCTCTCGTCGTACGCACTTGATGTATACAAAAAGACAAAAAGTGAATAAAGCAGACTCTGTGAAGCAGCTAAGAAGAAAACGTAGGCGTCAAATTAATAATGTGATTATCTTAGATCTCTGTCAAAAGATAAAATACATGACTCAGTGATGCAGCTTATTTGGAAATGAAGAAATGAATCATTTTAAGTTATTTAAGTGAATGTTTCCAACGACGTAAGAAAAAGGTAAGACAATCAAAGACTTCAAAGTCTTATCAATCAAGGAGGTTTTGGGGTTTGACAAGTGTTCCTACTACTTTGTTTGAACAGCTATCGTCATAAAAAACGTTGTTTACTACGTTTAAAGCAAAAAAGAACATGTTTCCGGAAAAAAAGCGATGACGTGCTTAACCGGTTATTTTTATTACATCTCGTTATCCTAGCGACTTTTTCGAACTTTTCAAATATTGCCCTTACAATTTCATATTGAATCGCGGTATTAGATCTGAATATCATTTTCAGTCTTGTTTTATTCGTTACAATTGATAATCAAAACCTTTGTGCAAAGTTCAACAATGATGATCATGGTGTCTATTTTTGCCCTCAATTTTTTTCGTCCTTCACACTAGAATTTTATGGGCAGTAAAATCATCCCCTGCTGAAGCATAACTCCTCATCCCACACACCAACATTGTTTTCCTTCTATACATACTGCATGATATGTACTCGAGAAGAAAAAACTTTTTACTTCAGAATTGTTTGATTGAATTACTTGGATGGATTTGAGTAGTCGTTGTCATCATAGGTTACAATGCGTGAGAGAGAAGCGATTAGCGGTCACTTCAGATGATGATACGTGGGCGTTAAAGAATTGTTCAATAGATATACTTGACCAGTCTAATACTACTGCAGGAACGGCATCTAGCAGTCTAGCTGCCATACCCTAACAACTGCCTTGACGTATTAGCCCTTGTGGGATGAACAATCCTTTCCTTCCGGTTCTTTTGATCTCTTTTAATCCTTTAAAATTCTAATTTTTGCACAGACATTGTATTTGATTAATGAACCTACGGCTTTTTTGCTTGTTCAAGGTCAGTAAAGAGCGAAAAAAATCATGATTTTTATGATTGACAGGTCTCTTTTGTAGTCTATGATGGAGTCAAATAGGTCGTGATCGTTGATAATAGACATGATGATTATCATCATGATGCGGATAGTCTCGGGTCTTGAAGACGATCTTCAAGCTCATTGACAAAACAAGAGATTCGCCCTGATTTGCATATTGCGCCACCATTCAAACTTTCTTCCATTTTTGGCAAGTTGTGGAAGAAGTTGTTCTGAATTAAACAGTGTACTATTGTCTTCTGTAACAAGTGAAACTCGCAAGTATCAAAATGTAGGGAAATTGAACAAAAATTCGCCAAAATGAAAGGACATCTGCGCTATTTAACATAAATGCAAACAAAGTTTCACGAATTTTTCGGGAAATTTTTTTTCGATTACANAGGGAAACTCAGAAGTATCAAAATCTATGGAAATTGAACAAAAAATCGTCAAAATGAAAGTATATATGCGCTATTTAATTTAAATGTAAACAATTTTTTTTTTCGATTACAATTTTGAAATTGAACAAAAATTCGTCAAAATGAAAAGAGATCTGCGCTTTTTAACTGTAATGTAAACAAAGTTTCACGAATTTTTTCACATTATACGTCTAGAAAAAGTTGACAAAAATTCAAAAATGAGGAATTTCGGAACCTTAAAAATTCTTTGAGATGAGATGTGAAAATCGCTTCGTGACAACTAGTGGAGAATGAATGAATGGGAAGGTCTTGCTCTAAAAGGAGTCAAGACTTCGTCTTCAGGCAGGCCTTACAATGCGATGCCTCCTTAGAAGGAGCGCGTACCGATGCTGCTGCTGCCGGGTCCCGCTTGACAAACGGGGCACCCATTTCAGTTCAAGTGTGACACTGACGAGACACGATAGCATGTCACCCTCATGCTCATAATCATCATCAGATTATTTTCATAAAATGTCATTAGTTCTCGTTGATTTGACGCATCCTTGGCCTCCCACTAAATGGGCTTTGAGGCCTACCAGGTAGGCAATCCCAAAGTTACATGACTCAGATCGTCGAGTGACTCATGCTAAGAATAACAAATTCAAATGTTTACTGAAGAGCCTTAAAAAATCGTCCTATTTTGGGTTCAACAAGTCTTAAGGAGGCACAGTGTTTGAAAACCTTAAAAAATGTCTCAAAAGTATTTTTAATTCCGTTTGAATTTCTAATTTTCAAATATCTACAGAGTGTCAAAATTTCGTCAAATTAAAAGGGGACATCTGCATTACTGTTTAGCCAGAATGTAAACAAACTTTCACGAATTTTTCGCCTTTTGTGATTTTTTTGCTAAATTCATTCAATGTTGTAAAATGAGAATTATTGAGTGATTTTCAAACATTGTGGGCAAGCAAAAAAAGTCGAGGGAGTTTTTGCATCCGTTTTATTCTTCTCATAACAGTTAGATTAGCTGTCAGTTATGTCCATCCGCACCTTTTCAGTTCGTTAAATCAACCATGGAAAATTCGTTTCAACATTCCTAATTTCAAATTGACCATTTTTACTATCTTTTTGGATGGTCGGACTTTTTTCAAATGTGCCTAAATGCCTACCAATTTTTTTTTGTTTTGCCGGCAGCGGTAAATCAAAAAAGCATTCCGATCAATGCACAAAGTGTACCATTGTTCCCTCTATGTACCAGGCTTGCTGCCTTATTCCAAATCTAAAGTATGTAAAAAACTCAAATGAAAACTTTCAAAAAATTGGCGAAACTACCATTCTGAATTTATTTGTCAATTTTTTTTCGTCAAAACGAAAGGAGTACGGCACTGCTAATCTTGAAAGTAAACAAACTTTCACGAAATTTTTCGTCTTCTGTGATTTTAAAATATTTTTTGCTAAATCACAAAACTTGTTAGGACACCCAGTACTTTCGATATATCCTTGTAAATTGGATTCTTGTGAACTAATACAAATTCTTCGCGCTTATTAATATTCTTCTATTAGAAGTAAGAACTAAGCCAGAACTCTGGTGTCCCCCACAATGTTTCAAAACTATGTTCGGTCCAACTTTTTTTCCCATACCTCGTTATTGACCCAACCATTTTTGTCAAGCCCACTACTGCTGCATAGCTTGCCATGACCATCCCCATGGTTTTTGTCCAGGTGTGTGGTAGTGCTTGGCCTTCTTTCCTTCATGCCATCATAACCATCTAGCGGCCGCAGCTGTCACCGGAGGGGGTTTCCCTTCCTCTCATGGATTTTCGCATGAAAACTGTTGTTGTCGTTTCTGTTCTTGCTGCTGTGGTAGTTGTTGTTTTCGAGCTCTTTTCATGTTCTGCCGTCCGGTTGCTACACTGAATGGTGTCGTGACCACATGAGCCAAAGCTCCCACGCATGTGAATATGCTTCGGGATTCTCCCATTTTCCCTCTTCAACTCGGAAGAATTTTTCCGCAAAAGCCGACTTTATATGTGTTAAAACAGACTAGGTGTGACAAAGACGGCGCGGAATCAAGAGAGTTTTGAAAGACATTTCGCGGATTTTTTCGGCCACTTTTTTAGAAGGTCAATTTTGACCGCGATACTTCGCTATCGCGATCCTACAAGTGACAAATATTGCGCTCATCTTTCCTTTTAGTTTTGGCCGCTTGGTGGCGCTGTTGATTGCACTCATTGCTGAGAATTATTGTCGTTACTCAACGTTGTAATGTACAAAAAACTAAGATAGAAATATTTTCCACTTTTGTAAAATTGACTTTTCAATTCGTATTCTAGTCATTGGATTGTAAGGTCATTTTGAATCGCGTTCTTAGATCCGAAAAGCATTATCAGTCTTGTTTTTATGTACAAAAGGATGGGGAAACACCCATCAGTGCCTTTTATCCTGTGATGTACGTACAGGAACAAAATCAGGCAGAAATTGTGCTATGCCATGCACTACTACTAAAACTAACTCATTTGTCATCAGATTTTGATTCATGTTTATGTAGAGCTGCTGCTTTTTTTGCACATCAATAAAATATGCCACTGATGCTTTGGCCAACTCCTCCTACTTCTACTAGCAAGCACATATTAAGCGGGATTATTTTTAGTTGCAACTGTATCTGTGTCTATTTTGGAAAGTAGTTCATAGTAGTACTACGAGAGTAGACTGAAGAAGAAGGCTAAGAAGACGCGGAGGAGTAGTAGCAAAAGTGTTGATATGTGCATCGCGCTAGCACAACTGCGGAATGCAATTTAGTCACTTGCTTTCTATTTCGGCAGCTCATATGTGAACCTACTTCATATCTGACGCTACACTTTTATTGATGAAGACATTTATTTATGGGGGGTGCCTAACGTTGCGCGGCGTTGCGGCAGCGGTGAGACAGAGTCTGACTTGTTAGGACGATGGCGAATAATTTAGCGGTCATCAGGATATTTGCATGTTCTCATTTCTGTTCCGTGTATGACCTCCCAGAAAGTTAAGAAAATTACATAGGACCTCAAATTGAGAGAAATCGCATCGTGCTGCTTCGCTTGCTGCCCAGTAAAATGCATAGAAAAATGACCAGCATTGCAGAGCAGCACCAGGTAAATTACAACTTTGCACAGTCGAGGTTTCACTACATTTTACAACATCTTTCGTCACGTGTGGGCAAACCTTTCAAGTTTGCCATTCAAAATCTAAGCAATTTTAGGCTAAGAAAGTTCACTTCAAATTGGTCAAAAATGATACAAAAAAGTCGCAAAAGGTTCCCAAGAAAATTTATAGAAAATACAGACCTTGTTACATCGTATTGTTTACAAATTAAACTGAGAAAAACATTTTTTTCAAGTGTGAAATTCAATGTATTTTTTTGTTAGAAATATTGAAATTGTATCTTTCCATTTAGAGTAGCCAAACTTGCGATGCGACGCGGTTCAAACGCCGGCTTGTATAACTACAATGCAGAGTAGTAGTACGAGAAGAGCATGCGATGCAGAAAGTCGCGCGGTGGCATGAGATAGCAAAGTAGCGTTGCCGCAGAATTGAAAAAAAAAAGTTTTCAACGTAGTCTACGAGCAACTGTGTCTTTGACAGCATACTTAGAAGTCTAAAAACTACTCGCAAACAATTGTTTTTGTGCTTCAAAAAATGACAAGAAAAGTTTGAACAATTTTCCAGTCAGAAGAATAGTCAAACATTATGATACCATGGTGCCGCTTTTGTCGCATCCAACGACTTCCAATGAAAATTGGAGTGAAGCCCGCGAGTGCCAGGAGCGAATCCAGTGCCTGGAAAAAGCCCTGGGTTTCATGCAAGCCGAATTGGACAAGTTGCAAGGTGTAGAACCAACTCCAAAAAACAACAAAAAACGTATTCAATACGATCACATTACAGTCTGGCCAAAACCCAACAACATGGGAATGATTGAAGATTGGGTCAATGGCAATTTTAGTAGGCATCAGCAATGTCCTAAACCGCCAATCATGCCCTGCAGAACTGCCAGTTCGGATAAAATCTTTAGGGCGCAAAGTGTTGCACCACCTGCCAAAATAAAGTCGCCAAATACTGCCAATTACTGCCATGATCGCGCCAATTCCGCTCCACCGGCACCGCCGCAGCCTTTCAGAAGGTTTGTCTTTAAAATCTACATTTAGGCTACAAGAAGTTGTAAATATTTGCACTCATTCCTGCCAATTTTCATGGCCTAACGTAAACGTTTGCAAGTGGCAATTAACAAGCTCATTAACTTCTTTTTAGCCAATTTGTTGCAAAATCGCCAAATCTCAAGGAAATGAGACTAGAGCCGACTACTTTTTGGGACTGTAGTGAATTGCAAATCGTAAAAACTTAGCGCAGCCTCAAAAAGTTCTCAAAGTCAGCATAAAAAGCGATGATTTATAGGGGGATGTCCAAAGTAGTCTTTCGTCAGTAAATCATAGTCTACGGTCATCACGAAAGCCGCTGTAGCAGCGGCATCTGCCGGTTTTTTTGGCCGCCCATCCCAATATCGTTCTAATCTACACTACCTAATAAACGTGCACGCACGGCTATTTATTTCAAAATAGCCGTTATGTATTGTAGTGACGTTTATTCGGTATGCACGTTTGTTAGGTAACATAGAGAGATAATCTCCTAGATTTCACCTGCATTTTTCTCCTGCTTCTTCTCGACGCGAAAAAGGCCGAATTTAATAGCATCGCGAACGGATAAATTGCGAGATACTTCGTAGACTATCTGTGCCGACATTTCGTAAAATCATAATTCTCAGGAATGCCTTGAAAGCTCCTCCCAGTCTAATTTGAGATGCATCACTAGTAGTGGAAGCTAAAATTGCTGCAGTGATAATAGCTTTCAAGCCCCAGTTTCATTTACTATGAAAGCAGAGCTTACAGCTTCAGAGCTCTCGTGCAGAGTTGTAAATGTCTTCATTTAGTCATCGTTTTTTGCCTTGCTATCTACTACTACTAAAGCTTCTGCTGCTGCTTCAAAATTGGGTCTAGCACACCTGTTAGCTTTCATAATTAGATTTGCCAAAATCAACAGCCAAGGAATTCACATTTTGTGGGGAACTTGCAACTCTCTTTATTACTTGAGCTTTGGAGTACAAAATGGGGAGGCCAAATGCCCTCATCAAGATCAGTGTTCAAAAACACTGATATTTGAATTTTCGCGCCAAAAATAATGTTTACTCTGAAATACAGGGTGTCCCAACAAGTTTTGGATGAAAACCTTTTATTGAAAATCTCAAAGCTGCGCAAAATAAGAATTTGGACATTGCTGTCAAAAATTTCGTCGAACTGAAGGGAGATCTGCACTGCTTAGCCATAAAGTAAAAAAACTTTCACGAATTTTTCATCTATTGTCATTTTGAAATATTTTTTGCCGAATCCTTATGAAAATATTGTTGGGACACCTTGTATATACTGAAATATGTATTATCCTTTGTTTTCCCTTCTCAGAAATCGTTTAAAAGTTATGAAATCGCCTCAGGTTGACGAGACAAACTTATTCTTAGTAGCTTAACAACAGCAAAATTCTGGGAAAGTGAAAGCAAGTGTCAATCTTTGGGTCAGTTTCTACTAACTCTGAAAGTTTTCCCTTTCATCGTGATTATCGGCAATGTGTCAGTTTGGAAATTGGTTCAAGGCTGACACTTCTTAATTGGGGTAGTCGGATGGCCTTCGCTTTAGCATGCGTTTCGGCTCATTAGAATCACTTTTTTTCTTCTTCAGATGACAGCAGAAGCTCACATTTCTAGCATGAGGCAAATATTAAAAGCCGTAGGAATGCTTGCTCCGCTCGCTTCGTCGTTGCGGACACTAGTCATGGAAATTTATGCTAATGCATCCGTCTTCGTCCAACAATTATCACAAAACAAACACACAGAGATTTACTACTGTAGCTCAACTCCTATCTGCCACACACTTTATGTGGGGATTGCTGATGCCTGAAACTTAGAAGAGACCTAGATAATCCAGGTCAAAAAACGACTTTCAAAGTCTTAAAGTGAACAACATCTTTTCAAATCTCGAAAAGAAGATCTGATGATCACACTTAGTCATTGTGGTCAGGTTTAGTTAGGTGCTATGAAAAATGAGCGTAGCGAGTTATGAGCCACCAAATTAGACACTTTGATAAATGGGGTTTTAACCTTTTCGTGACTCTACTCACATCTACATATTAGGGTACTCGTTGAAATTCAGGCCCACATCTAACCAGTGATACTTTGGGTTGACTTTGGATCACTTTGGGTTGACCTTAGGTGATTTTGGGTTGACTTTGGATTACTTTGGGTTGGTCTAGGACGACTTTGGGTTGACTTTGAGATGACTTTGGGTACGACTTTGGGTTGACTTTGGTTGACTTTGGGTTGACTTTGGTTGACTTTGGGTTGACTTTGGGTTACTGTGGAATGTGGATTGAGTTTGGGTCACTTTGGGTTGTATCACTGGTTGGATGTGTTCCTTGATCTGAATTTCAAGGCGTACCCTAATATCTTTGTACTCTGCTGTAGCAGAAAAATACATGCGATCAGATTGCTTTTAGCTCTTATGCTGCTGCAGTAGTCAGACTTCATTTTGCATTAATCCTTTGTGTCATGTCAAATGCATACGAGATGATATGAGATGAACCAGTTTTTGCATCATCCGCTATTGAGTTTGAGGCGTTATACGAGAGTGACAAGTATGTGCAAAAGTGCACACATCATATTACTAAAACAAAAAAAAAGTCACCAAAAAAGTCAAGGTTCTGAGTTCGTTGAATTCTGATGTCTACGACGACTCAAACGACTTCTGGACTGAAGAAGTCGAGCGAAGGCGGCAAAGAAGCGGCAGCAGGCGAATGCAGTTTTCAGCAATTTGTCCCTTCAGATTAGTGGTGTTTTCTTAAGGCAAGATAGACTGAGCTCAGGGTTCCATCATCGCTTGAAAAAAAGCAAAGCACAACTAGGTCACACAAAGAGTTTTTCTTTTTTCTTAGTGAGTCCTGTCTGAGCTGTACTACACGTTCAATTTAGCATGAAAAAGAAATCACATCTGCTGAAATACAGATGTGTAAGCGTTTCTAATTTTTGCTACTTCATACAGGATTTTTGTCAAAAAAAAAAAAAAAAAAAAACACCGTCAAATTGAAGGGAGATATACACTGCTTTGCCGGAATGTAAACAAACTTTGACGAATTATTTTACATATTTACATTGTAGTACAATCGATTGAAAAGTATTTCTTCCTGTAAGATACACTTTCAAAACAACAGGATTTAGTAGGGAGTAAAGTAGTAGTCAAGATGGTGTTGCTAGTGTTGTGTCCGTGTGTGTCGTCAATCTTGTTTCGATCAGATAAAGGCGGAATGCGAACTAGTAGGAATACAATTACAGCTCGGGTCTTATAAGCCATCAGTACAATCTCAAAATAGTTGAATGTAAGCGGGGAAGTATTCACAAAACCATCTTTCAATTTCAAGGCGAAAAGATCTGTTTTACATCCTATTTTAAAGTGGGTTTTTTGTTGTATTTGTCAATTCAGTATTTATAGCTTTCAATACAGAAAGAAAGATTGTATTGCCACTTGCCCACTTCTTGTTTCAAAAATTACGACGTGTTGGACAATTCATACATCATGACATTCCATGAGGACTAATGGATTTCTCTTGTCCCCCCTGCGTCTTTCTCGTATCTCACACTTTTACTTTGTATTGTTTTTTGCCAAGTAGGGGAGGAAGGGAGAGAACATTGTCATTTTTGCCACATTAAAACTGATGTTTCACAGTTTTAAAATAACTTTAAAAAGCTACATCTAGCCTAGGCGGTAAAAAAATATTGTATTCTTTGGCTCTTTTAGTTCATCTTGCTTTTGCTACTACTACGACAAAATAACAACATGTCAGTAAAGCTTTCTTTTAAAGTTTTCAAGGCTGGAAAACAAGGTCGCAGAAAAGATAATAGCACAATCTTGGAATTCTATGGAAATTTTGTCAATCATGTTTCAAACATTCTATCCTTTGAGGCTTAAGTGCTGATGAACTTCGAAAGAAAGGCAAAAAGAGGTCAAGAGCATTTGAGTCATTTGATGAGAAAATATTTCGTTTTTCAAGAAGAAAAGTGCAATACATTCAAAATGTCAGGGAAAGTATCCAGATACAAAATACACAGATTTTTTTCTACCCATACTATTCTCAAGTGTGTTTTGAGAAAATCAATGCCCATTTGTCATGCGGGATGAGTAAGCTAGTAAAAACAGTACTGTACGAACTCTAAGGCTAAGGCTAAGTGTGATATTTAACAAACTCGCTGACTTGTTTGTTTGCCTCTGTATACAATCCCATTACACAGTTGTATTTTTTTGTATTTCATAAACATTTTTTTGTATACTAGATGTCGTTTTACAATTCATTCAATCTGAATTCTTACCAAAATGATCATGAAAAAAATTCGTGAAACTCCTGAAACTTTGTTTACATAGGGCAAAACTCTTACCATTTTCACGAGATTTTTTTTCAGAAAAAGTTAATTTCATAAAAAATTAAAATTCTACGCCCTCTAGCGGTAATTTTATGTGATAAACGAAACTAAAATCGATCTTTTATTTGCAGGAGAACGGTGACTCCCAACCCAAATCATAGATGGTTGAAAATGTCAGAAAATTCCAATCCGGATGCGGTAGAACTGCCCTACAAAACTGCCAAAAGCAGCCCTAAACATCTTCCAGCAATGATGAATCAGTCCGGAATGAGTCCGGTACTATCTGGTAACCCTGTGGCCTTAGGATCTTACAGTCTAGCCACTGGAAGTTTAGGCATGGACAAGTCTACTTTGAAAGTTCATTTGCCCGACGGAAGCTTTAATGTAGTCCGATTCGGAGACGCTACAGACATCAAGGTCAGTATTACTGCAAAACAAATATTTTGAGCGGAAAAAAAGGTTGACTGAAATCCTTCGTAGTCTTTTTGCATGCATCAAGTCAGTAATGAAATGTCATTTTCATGCAGTACATGCCTCAGAAGGAAAGCCAATTTCGACTTTGACATTGCGTTGCCTTACGACAAAATTTGTTAAGGGAGAGTGAAACTTGACCGATACTTTCTTTCCAACAACCCTAAGTAATGACTTCAACTTCAAATAAATGGGAGCATCGACCTTCTCCACTTTCACAACCTCGTTTTTCAACGCATTTTTCAAAAAATCACCTTAGCAGATAGAGCATCTGAAAATCTGATGCTTTTACAACTCCAAATAAAAGTTTTTCAAGCTTGACCCATTTTCCTCATATTTCCCTCCAAAATTGGCCATTTTACAGTTTTCCCTTTTAGGTTTCGTTCTTCCTTCTTTCAATTTTGTGTCTGTCAAAATCTACTTGAAAATTAGTCAGGAAATCAGCGAGTCGTAAAGTTGAAAGGAAAAAGTCGAAAACAATCAGTGAAAAACTTCGTTTTTACTTTTGACTTACAGGGCATCGTTCATTTGTTAACTTCGAAGAAAAGCAACGATTTCCGAAGTTTTCAACATTTGTACGGAATGCGTATGATTAATACATTGTCAGGTGAAGAAGCTTGGCTGCACCAGGATACGACCATGTTCCAAGTTCAAGAATGTATTCGCCAGCTGCAAGAGAAATCCAGCGAGCCTGGAGGCGAATGGAAATTCGAGTTGCGTATACGATATTTGCCTTTGGAATGGACTGAAGTCTACGAAGCAGACAACTTGACCTTTATGAGCTATTACAATCAGGTGTGTACTGCAAAAACTCACAATGTTGGGAAATCATTCAAAAAGGTCTCATTTTTAGTAAAAGGCAAAATTGTTTGAGTTTTGTTTACAAATTGGGGCGAGTTTTGGTAAAAGTCAGCTGTTGAATGGGGAGACTTTGGCAAATCAAAACAAAAACAAAATGGCGCGAAATTTCAAAAATTCAATTGAAACTTTTTTGATGATTTTTAAAAAGATTTTTCAAACAAATATTTCAAAACTTTTGATTAATTTGGACATGTAGATGTATGTATTAAAACTTTTTTCAGGTGTTATCAGATTATTTAAGCAAGAATTTCGAGTCTCTGGATCAAGAAATTGCCCTACAATTAGGCTGTCTGGAGATCCGTCGACTGTTCAAAGACATGCTGCAAAATGCTCTTGAGAAGAAATCCAATATCGAGTATTTAGAGAAAGAAGTTGGACTCTACAAATTCCTGCCTAAAATCATTCTGGAGTCAGTCAAGGCGAAAACAATTCGTAAACTGATCCAACAACATTTCAAGAAATATTCTAATTACACAGAAAGAGACTGCATGTTTAAGTTTCTAGACTTGTTGAAAAGTCTCTACCGATACGATCAAGAACGCTTTAGATGTACTACCGGATCTTGGTCCATCCCGGTCACACTTGTCATTGGGCCAAGGCAAGGGATTTCCTACACGACGGACAGCACAGCAACTGCGACGCATATGACCGAATTCAGTCATATTCAATCCATACAAACCCTAGAAGCTTCAAATGACAAATCCGGATCCGTTAAGGGATTGTGTCAATTACGAGTGGCAGGGTCAGCGGAACTTTTGACTGTCACTTGTCCTTCACTTAGGGAAGCGGAAAACATTGCTGATCTTGTTGATGGCTATTGTCGACAAGTCAACAATTCTCCAACCTCAATTTGGATACGTAAAGGTAATTCGATTTTCTAAGGATTTTGCATGCATTTTACAAAGTTTATTTCCATCTGCTGCGCAGCTGTTGGTAACCAAGGTTTGACTTGTTTAAAAACGAAATTCAACAGAAAAAAAACCCGTTTCATGTACTTTAGATACTTATACCGGGTGTCCCAACAAGATTTCGATAGGAATTCAGCAAAATCCATCAAAATCACGAAAGGCAAATAAATCGTGAAAGTTTGTTTACAATTTACATTCTGGCTAAGCAGTGCAGATGTCCCTTGANAGCCACTCAAGGTCCCAGATAGACCTCGAGAAAACCATTTCACTACTTGGTAAAAAATTCCGTCGTAAAATTGGCTTTTCGGTGGTGTAAAGGAACATTAAAGTACATTTCTTATAAAAGAACGAAATAAATTGCTAATTGCATGCTTTATGATTGTAGAAAAGGGTTGCAAAGGCTTCTTCAACGTAGACTCCTCCAACTATGTCAATTCTAGAATCGGCAGAGGAGGTTGGTAGATCAAATTCATCAAAGTTTTTACCAGTTTTGTGTTTTTTCAAACATTTGCATATTACACAGAATCACCATACTTTTTTTCCTCAAAAATATCTGACATTATCACACGTTGTTTTTTGTCCGTTTTTTCACCCTTTCAGTTCTAAAAAGTCAACTTTTTTTTCGATAATAAAAATTCTTCTTCTTTTTTGTTTAGATGGCTTTCCAACGACGACAAAATTACCCAAATCTCGTTCTGTTTCACGGACAAGCTCCAATTCCAGTCCATTTCATCAAGACTACGCTGAAATTGTAGACGAAGATGCCGATTACTCCAGTCCCTCCAGAGATTTTGAGTTAGACCGAGAATGTGTTCATTTAAGTCAAATTCTGGGCCAGGGGCAATTTGGAGACGTTTATGGAGGTTTCTACTCTAGTTCCGGAGGAGGACAAGATGACATTCATGTGGCTGTGAAAACATGTAAACTTGAGGCAGATGAAAGCACTGCTGAAAAAATCTTAGAAGAAGCATGTGAGTGTCAAAAGGTTGCGTGATTGTTAAATAATTCTTACGCTATTATCATTACCTTTACAGTAATTATGAAGCAATTTGATCACCAGCACATCATCAAATTGGTGGGCATCTGTTCCGACAGTCCTGTAATGATTGTAATGGAACTAGCTAAACATGGAGAATTACGCTCGTACTTGCAATGCCATCGTGACAATTTGGAAGTGCAAACGCTTGTCCTATTCTCATACCAATTATCTACAGCCCTATCCTACTTGGAATCCAAGAAATTTGTGCACCGAGACATTGCGGCTCGTAATGTTTTAGTTTCAGCTCACGATTGCGTGAAATTGGCTGATTTTGGATTATCAAGGTCTGTAAATTTTAACATATGCGAGCGACGCGAGCTATGTTTGCATCTAAATTACACTTTGAATTTTTGTGCCTAATTTTGTGAAATCAATCAAAACAAACATTGCGATTTGACGGGGAAAAAATCCATTTAAGATTAGTTACAATTTTTCTCGTGAAAATTCTTTGGTTACTTTCGTGAAATCAAAACAAACATTGCGATTTGACGGAAGAAATCAAACTTTTGAAAATTGACAATTTTTCTCGTGAAAATTCTTTGGTTACTTATTGAAATCAAAAAAAAAAAACATTGCGATTAATATCAAAACAAACATTGCGATTTGACGGAAAAAATCCAACTTTAAGAATTTAACTATTTTTCACGTGAAAATTCTTTTGTTACTTTAGTCAAAATTGTGAAATTGATTTCAGATCTTCTATAGAAAGATAGATCTGGTTTAGATTAGCAAATTAACTCTGTCATTCTCCATTGTTGTTGACAGGCTAATCGAGGAGGACTGTTACTATAAAGCCTCCAAGGGAAAACTTCCCATCAAGTGGATGGCTCCGGAGAGCATCAACTTTCGTAGGTTCACCACCGCCTCTGATGTGTGGATGTTTGGTGTCTGCGTCTGGGAAATCCTCATGCTCGGCATCAAACCTTTTCAAGGCGTCAAAAATTCAGAAGTCATTGGGAAATTGGAACAGGGACAACGATTATCCGTTCCACCCACCTGCCCACCCAGACTCTATTCCATTTTGACCCAATGTTGGGCTTACGAGCCCAGTAAAAGACCCACTTTTCAGCAACTGAAAACCGTTTTGTCAGAAGTGTTGCATGAGGAACAATTCAAATCCAATTCGATGTCTCCTTCAAGATTTGCTTTCACTAACAATACCAGCCTCCCAAGGGGGTATCAAAGCCCAGGAAACCCGCCCTCCAGCCCCGCTGTCAGATCTTTGGGCACGCCCAAAAGGCGTCAGGTAATGAAATTCTCCATTAGTTTGTGAGTTCTGAAGTTTGTGACGAATTTAGTAAACCAGCAGGGCAGCTTTAGACTAACGCCGTCGAAGCAGCAGGAACCTTTCAGGCTGCTTTCTAGTCGAGAAGCAAGGTCCTTTGGGGATCTGTTAGAGATCCAACGTATTCAACCATCCAGGAGAGGCAGCAGTAGACGAAAGGTGATCCTCAAACGGCACACACTTTCACGCGAAACAAACTTTGAAAGCTTTCACAAAATAGCACAATTTCACAACAATTTCACGGATTCTGCAACGGATATTTGTACACTAGATGTCGTTTTATAATTCAAACAATCTCAATTGCACTTACCAAAATTATCAGGAAAAAAAATCATGAAATATTTTTTTTTTACAAAAAATTCAAATTCTAATTTTGGGCTCGCGTGATTCTATAGACGCCATCCAGTGGTAATTTTAGGTTGTAATAAAACTACTTATCCAGGCACCCACTTTCACGACTAAAACTTTGAAAGCTTTCACAAAATAGCACAATTTCACAGATTCTGCAGCTGCAGCAGATTCTGCACCACTGAAAATAATCAGATTTTAATAATGCAAAACTTCGGAGGTTATTTTTCTGCTATGCATTTCCCTTCTTTCTTCTTTCTAATTTGAGATTTCTAATTTGCCATAACTTTTCCCCTTCTCTTCTCCTTGTGTGTCCCCTGCAGTCGGAAGACCATGAAGAGGGTAGTGGAGGAATGCTTGAAGCCGCTCGTGGCCTGGAATTAGAACAGCGTCTACTTGAAAGCCGCCTTCGTCAACAGCAATTGCAATCTGAGGAGGATTCTAAGTGGCTCCTCAAAGAAGAAAACAATTTGAAGAAAAGACTTTCTATTACTGCTTCCACTGGCTCGGATGACCTCGCCATGGGATCTGCCACTGAGGATACGATGAACTCCGGATCCGCTACTTCACAGCAAAGATCGCCAGTCACTACTTCGTCTAGTAGTCCACGTCAGCACTCATTAGAGTCCAGACAACACCAACCAGACAAACATATGGTCAAAGTAAGTATTTAGGATTTTTGTCAAAAAATTCGTCAAATTGAAGTGAGATCTGCACTGCTTCGCCAGAATGTAAACAAACTTTCACGATATTTTCGTCTTTTTGTGATTTTGAGATATTTTTTGGTTAATCCCCATCCAAAACTTGTTGGGACACCCTGTTTAATTCATTTTCTTTTTCATTAGGAGGTCAAACCCACCCCCACGGCACAATTAGACCGCAGAAATGACGGAGTTTACCATTCGACCACATGCGTCGTTCGAGCCGTAATGGCCTTGTCACAATCCGTTCAACAGCAGCAATCCACACTTTACTTGCAAAATGTCAAAGCGGTTGGATTCGAGCTGCGAAAATTACTTGAAGCCGTGGATCAACTGGTTCCAGCTTTACCTGCAAACACCCATCGAGAGGTATTTTTCCACGCGATTTATTTTCGCTCTTAGTAGGAAGTCTAGAAATGTGAAGAATCTTAAGAATTTCTTTGGTAAGAAAACTCTCCTCAAGTCTGACAAAAGTCTTGGAAATCGGAAACCAAAGTTATTTTTTGGAAAGCTTGAGAAATGCTGTCACTGGAAATATCAAAAACAGCAGAAAAGGCTTGAAAAACTGTTGAATTTTCTAGGCTTTCGAGTCAGTTGCTTTCTACAGTTAGCTTACTAAGACTAATTGGACTTTTATTCGAAAACCTCCCAAAAAGAAGTGTCAATAAAACAAGAGTTTATGTGTCTGCCACAGTATTCATCTCGTATTCTCGTTCTATTTTTAGGTTGAAATGGCTCATAAAGTGTTATCCAAAGACATGAGTGATCTCGTCAATGCCATGAAACTAGTGGAAAAGTATGGCAATACCACTGTCGAAGCTGAATATCGCAAGTAAGTTTCTAAAAACCTCCACTGTTTGAAAAATGATTCAAAAAGTTTACAATTTTGCGAGCTATACGTTTATTCAAGTTGTAGAGGTTGCGTTATTCCGGCCGATTTATTTCCGGGATTTTTCCGTTTGACTTGACCAACAATTCTTAACCGAAATTGCCTCACTTGACAAAAAATGATTTTAAAACGCTTCGCTCTAAAAAAGTAAATTACATTTTAATTTTTCAAACTTCGATTTTGACATTTTTAAGTGATTTTCATCCAATGTGTCCTCTGAAGCAACGAGATTTTCCGAAATAAGTTTTAGGGAAGAACCGAGGATGAGAAGACTATGAGATGAGAGAAAGAGAGTAGAAAGTAGCTCCTTTCTCGTTTATCTTTCCACCAAACTAGTACAGTAGTAGAAAACCCAAACACTATTAGCATATCCGAGAAGTACTAGTGAAAGCAACATTTGTTTTCTCTGTTTTCAAACGACCATAAAACATTCATGTACCATTAACCTCCGAGGGGGCACGACCCCAAATGCTTAGTCCTTCCAAGAATCTAAAATGACTTTTTATCTTTACTTCAAGGGTATGCTTTCTTCAGGTCAGAAATCAAAACAAACATTTCCGTTTGACGGAAAAAAACCAACTTTTAGAATTTGACAATTTTTCTCGTGAAAATTCTTTGGTTACTTCTTAGTGAAAACAAAACATTGTGATTTGACGGAAAAAATCCAACTTTTAGAATTTGACATTTTTTCTCGTTTTCCGCTCCAAAAAAACCCACCAAATCTAAATGACTTTTGATCTTTACTTCAGGGGTATGCTTTCTTCAGCTCACGTCTTAGCCATGGATGCCAAACACCTTTTGGATGTGATTGACAAGATACGCATGACCTACCCTCACGTCAATGACCATATTCTAAACCGCGGAAGTAGTGCAACGGCTGGTAGCAATAGCAGCAGTAGTAGCGGTGGGAGCGGAACCGGAAATGGTCGATTCTCTTCCTACACATCCTCCTCGCAATCCATGTCAGATAATGGAGGAGGCTCATCATTGTAGCATCTTCTGAGAAAATCCCTATCGCCAGCGCCAGCAACGCCAACTTAATGAGCTTTCATCTGACTAATTGAGTCGAAGACATCAAACAAGAAGAAATGGAAGAAAAAACACTACAACGGACTATGAAATAAGCATTTGTCAGAACCTATCAAAACTATCCCAAACTAAAACAAAAATTACCCTAAAACCCCACCAACACCAGCATCAACTTTTCTTCCCTACCCTTCTTATTATCCTACGTTTTGTGATCATTGTTAACTTCTATAACTCACTGCCAATACAAAAAAAGGAGTAATTTTGTAATCATTCTTGAATGGTGATTTTGTAAAAAAAATATCTCAAAATCACGAAAGACGAAAAATTCGTGAAAGTTCGTTTACATCTCTCCCTTCAATTTGACGAATTTTGTGACAAAATATTCGAAATCCTTCGCGGATTTGAAATCTTCCTAAAAGCAAGTTTCCATCCAAAACTTGTTGGAACATCTAGCAGGTTGAGATTTTAGATCTTTGGCAGCCAAAATTTTTCACTGTTTGGCTTTTCGTCACGCAATGCAAACAATATTTTTTGTCCTCTTTGGGGGCTTCTTCTACGATGTTGTCTCATTTCCTAAGTTGCAGATTTGGGGAAATCCAATATTTCTGAGAAGAAACTACAACACAGATTTACTTTAGGTGGTGGTGGCAAACGAAGACGAAGTGGAAAACCTTCTTTTTTGCACTTTTTCGTAACAACCCAGAGCCAGCAGTAGTAGAGGAGAGTGAGTTGCACAAGTTTCCATCAGGTTCAGCAAGGAGCAGAGTTCACTCAGGCACAAAACTTCCATTTCGATCGGGCTTTTAACAGAATACGGATACTAACCTGCTGCAGTAGTAGTATCTGCATGTATTACTGTCAACTAAAACGTCTCTCCAAAGATGCATTTAAGCATAGCACAGTAGTTGCAAATCACCAAAAAAATTCTCGTTTTCATATGTAACGTTTGCGAGCGAATTTCAGCCAAACCTGAATTTGATAATTTCTCGTGAAATCAAAGTGGCATACATAGAAGCAGTACATGACAGTTGTATTTTCACGAATTTTTATGTGTTTTAAAAATTTTCCAAATTTTTCTCGTGAAATCGCAGTCAAACAGAGCAAAACCATCAGATTTTTTAGTGGAACTTTGCTTCGCTCGCAAATGTTGTTTTTTGGGACACACGGTAATAGTGTTGCGATGCGTATATTCATTCCCTTTTGTCCATTTATGCATTTGAGCTACTTCTTGGGTAAGTAGAATGCCAACAATGCTTCTTCCAAGAAGTATTCTATAATGGAGTTCTTGCTGCTGCACATACTATGGATACCGCACTATACTACGACCACAATGCAGGAAAGAGATCATTGACGGCAGCAAGAAGAGGAGGACGTACGAAAGTCCGAAGACATTTCCACACCACAAAAGAGACCCTTTGCCGGACAATAAAAGCAGCCAGTCAGTCCCCTTGATACAAAAAAGGCAAAAAAGGGGACTTTCGCGACTGACTAAAAGCCAAAAAAATTAAGAAATGGTGACACTAACTGTCTGGATTGGGGCAAATTGAATTTTCCCGCACTTTTTGTTCTGCGCTATTTACATCAAGTATAAAAGCGAGATCTTACTTTTTAAACGCGAGTTCAAGCTGCTCGCGCTTCTACATCTTTGTATTTTCTTGTTGTTCTTCTTCTTTCGTGATTTTCTCAATTTTGCGTAATTTTACGACTTTTGGTGTAATTTTGTGGGGTTTTTTAATTCTTAGATTTACGTATACATTTTCAAACTTTTTTCTTTGTGTACGACGTATGTACCCAGCAGGTTTTTTCATTCATATAAGTCTATGGTCCAAAAATAAATACTCTACACTCTGATAATGAAGGAGGAAAGCGAGAGGAATAATCGAGTAAATGGTACTATAAAAAGAGAGCAGAGCAATTGTTGTACGACTCTGATAATGACAACTTTATCAAGGTTATTACAGTGTTATGAAGAGCTATAAGAGCACTACCACTAATCATGCTAAGCATTGACAAGAGCAGCAGCAGCAGGAAAAAAACCATTCATCAAGCAACATGAAAGAAAGACTATGTAGAGGATCGCCGTCAAAGTAGGGCTTTCACTCATCTAAGGTCAATCTGAGTATTGTTGAACATGACAACCCCACTATTTGCCAACCTTAGGTCTACTACGAGCATAAGAGAGAATAGTATTGGCCGTATTGGCGGTGTAGTCGTAGTAGTATTGTAGCTACGTTGGCAGCGGGCTTTCGACTACTATTCGAGGCTCAGCTCACGAGTAAGAGAAAAGCAGCGAGAACGGAGAGGAGACTTGGAAGAGAAGAGTAGCTTGGAAGGGAAGCCTTCAGCTTGCTTCGAAGGAAGGAAGGACGACTACTCAAAAAAGATGGGAAAAGAGCAGTTGCAATCCAGGAGGCAAGCTAGAAACATTTGCAAGAACTTGTTGTTGTTGTTGTCATTGATTGACTGACATCTGAATTTGAATTGTTGACAAGACTTCTTTCACTTTTATGTCAAGGGTAAGAATACATCAATTACATCGTATTTCGTAATGATACAAAATTGAATGTAATTATTATCGGGTGTAAAAACTAGATCTGCTTTCTCCAAAAAATCTTGTCATCCCAAATATTAGAAGTTTTCATCAAAGACTGTATCAAGGGAAGCAAGAAGTAGAGAATCATTCATCTCCTCGTCATTCATCAAGTTTCAAATAAGAATTTTGTTTGATGTTTGTAAGATTGCTTTTGAGTGGAAGTAGAGAAACTAGAAGAAGAAGAGACCTGGGCTGCCTCAACTGCTGGTGCCTGTATTAATAGAGAATTTGTACTGCTGCTGCTGCTCTGCTCCTCTATCTTCCACGCTTCACTTTGAAGGCTAGAGATCAAAGTCAACATAAAAAGGGGGAGTGAAAGCATTTCATTAGCCAAAATGCCTCGAAGGCCGAGAAGTTTGCAGCCAACCTAACACAGCACTTTTCAAAAATCGATCACTTTGTCACCCATCAATTTTTGTTGGCCTTTTTAGCCTTTAGAGTATGTCCAATTGTCCTTTTTTAATTCCACTCGCCCTAACTTTATTAATCTCAAGGGAACCCTTTGACAAATTGAGGAATGTAATCAACAAAACCTGCAACACAAAAAAAAAGGACACAGTGTTTGAAAATCAGTCAAAAAAGTCTCATTTTACAACATTACGAGCGAAACAAGTTAGGTTTTAAATAAAAGATCAAACTGTTAAAATTACCAGGTACCTAGAGCATCCGTTTTTTAAGGAAAATCTCGCAGACTACAAAAACTTGCACAAACAGCCGTACTTATTAGTGTCAGCTGTTGATCAGTAGTTAATCAGTGCGTCTTTTTCTGAGTGTTTCTGTCAAGTTTTTGTAGTCTGCGAGATTTTTCTTAAAATACGGACGCTCTAAAACCCATACATTAACCGAGTGACCAACAAATCAGGGGCAAGTTTTGCCACCTTCTCTTTGTTATCAATTCCAATCTTCGAAACATAATTCGTACGCACAATAGGAAATTGTTTCAGGGCTCGAAAAACATCATGTAAGGCGTTTTGTATCTTGTTCAAGTTTTTGGAATCAGAAGTCTTCGTCAATTCTTCTTTTGGTTGCGATTCCGGAACAAATGGGGCGCGTTTCAATCCCTCAAAGGTTTCATAAAGGGCATCCTGTAGTTTAAGCTCTTGTTGGTAACTCTTTATCAAATCTTCATAGTTGTGGTACTTTTTTGCTTGGCAAATCACCAATAAAGAGAATAGTAGTAATATCTTCATGACCACTTTCGAATACACACTGAACTGAATCAAAGTAAATGCCAGACAAATTCTCAAGAAAGATTAGAAAAGTTTATAGATAGCCTTTGAAAATGCCATAACATTCAAACTTGCGCAAAGGTCCATCAGTCCTGTCCTAAAGTATGTATCTCAAGAAAAAGTAAGTCGATCACGATTTTTTGAAATATTTATTAGCGCAAGGATTGAAAAGCAATTCACGCAACCTTACCGGCGAAACAAACGGTTGGAAAAACCATAGTTGAACTACATTTGCATAGCATTCTTTTTCCAAAGTTGAAAATGTCATAGCGTGAAAAATGGTTGCTATAAAGAATTTAATTAGAAGTGTAACGGTTTTTTGAGCCAACGGTGTGTAAGTACATTAGATCGGCAAGCAATTGCATCCTTTTATCATCAAATAATAGGTGTGGACACCTGGGTACTCAGGTCTCTGATCTGCTGAGCGAGCGGGGAGTTACCTCTGGTTTTTCCGAGGGTCATTCTTCTTCAATTATTGCAATCATTATCAGCAGGGGCTTTTGACTATTTATTTGGGCGTGGGGCATTGACTCAATTGACATTTAGGAGAATAGTAGAGGAGAAGTAGGTGTCACACACTGAATCTTATCAGACAATATTGTGGGTGTCTCTCTCACTCAAAAATTCCTTCTTTGCCATTCATCATTAAAAATCCATCGTTCAAATACTAAACTAAAGAACGAAGGGCTTGGACCCGAATCAGAAAGAAGCTGAAGCTGAGGATGAATATGATAAATCGGGAGCCCATTAGACCCCTCCTCATATCATCTCTTCTCGACTATCTTACACGACAGATCTATAAAGCATACGAAGACCCTTTTCATCTGAAACTCAAATCATTTTTAAAAGATCTTTTTTATCCAACATTCGGATATTGGTCAAATTTGTCCAAAAAGCTGCCAGACAATATTAAACACTTCGTGCCTGCGTCGTTCACAATAAAAAGCAGTTGAATAGGGTCGCGACATCTTGCGCTGCTGCTGTGCTGTAGTTATGGCCCATTCATGTGGATGTTAGCCCGGTTTGAAGTTGTCATCCCTGAGGCAAGTTCTCAGGATCGTTACTACTTTTAAATTGGAACTCTCCAATATCACGAGAGACGACGACGACTACATATACTGCTACTGATAACCTTTTACTGCATTTCAAAATTACAAGCAAGATGAAAAGAGCCCGCGGGGATATGCAAAAGGGCTTCTTGAGTTACGTTACGGTGGTGCGGTGCCTCACACGCAACCAGATCAAAGTCAAACAACAGCATCATTTTACAGTTCCTTGAATTTCAGCTTCATAAAATGAACTTTTAGTAGCCTTTTGGCTAGAGATGCTGGTCAAGAACATTCCTTTTACAGAAAAGAAGAAGCTCGTGTCCACCCACGTACAAAAAGGGGGATGGTGTGGGGTTCACGCCCATTGCCCCCTACTCTATAGAAGTACACCGAAAATCATTTCGGTCACATTTCTTGATGAAGGGGTCGCTTTGAAAAAAATTGTTGAAATTGAGATCTATCGCCAAAGATCAAAGGCAGCAATCATTTCAGTTGAAATGATTTGGGTTCGCAATTGGAATCCCAACCATTTTTTCCGTTGAAAAAAAAAGATAGGGTAAAGGGTTCTAAGACTGCCCTTTTTCCCCTTATCAATTAGGGGTTTAGGTAGTATGTACCACGTGCGTCTTTTCACTATCATAGATTACCAAGGGGCAACAGTTTCTTAATGGATTTTGCCTCTTCTTCAGAGCTTTGCGCTGGCATATCTATACCGATAACGAACAATGGTCAGTGCGCGAAAGGGAAGAAAAAATATGGATTCACTAAGATTCTAATCTGCAAAATTAAGTGTGCATCCCTGCTGAATTAACAACCAAAGAAATAATAATGGTTCTGTCGCATGCAGGAAAAAATTATTGAAAGTCTTCATCGTTAATCAAAAGATGCGTGTGATTAGATGCATTTATTCATCAAGTGTTATCAATATTGAGTAAAGATTTTCAGTTCATAGGTTTTAAAAAAAAAAACATGTGATGATGTAGCGGATTTTAGGTCGGGACTCGCGATGATTCTTTTATGGACATAAATCGCATACTTCCATGTACGTCGCTCATTAGTGATCCCCTTTCTGTCAATCTTTGGTATGTAAGACACATTTCAAGCCCTCTGCTGTTACGCCGGATGATGAAAAAACTCAGTCTAGATGACCGAATATGGATGAACTATAAATCTTGACATGAGATTTCGGCTGCTTTTAGCATTTGTTAAAGATCATTTGTGATATGCAAGCGAAGCGAGCAACGTTTATGTACTTCAGAAGAAAAAGTTGTTGAATATTGCTGATAACAGATACTTATTTCCCGAATTTGTCTACCCTGTCCAATTTCATTTTGACAAAAAATTTCAAACCAATTTTTTTTTCGATATTTTCAAAAAACGCTCGCTTCGCTCGTGCGTTTTTCAGTTTCCTAAAGAAATAGTAGAGAAAAGTAAGTCAGAATGGTTTAGAAATGCATTTTAACGAACCACCTGGATCTGGATGGTTCTTCAAGCAAGCAGGAGCAACAGAAAGGTTGACCATGATGCATGGATCTTAATCAACGAATTTATTGTTGAGCAACATCTGCTGAGTTGCCAATAATTATGGGACACCCGGTGGTGAAGACAATCAGAGTAACTCAGGAGTGATAAGCATCAGATCCACTACTCCACCTCAGAAAATTCATTCATGAAGTGTCAGTAACGTAAGTAGTTCACACACACCCAACACAAAGATGCATATCTTATATAGCATACCAGGAATTTTGCTACTTAGACAGCAGCAAGCTAGGGCAGCAGCAGCAAAATAGCCAAATGTAAACAAGGTCCTCATCTTGCTAGTTTGCGGCAGACAGGCCAATTTTGGACGAAAAACGGTTATTCATAAACATTTCCACACCACTTGAAAAATGAATGGTACATACAATTACAAACATCCCAAATTGCGTAAGTAAACTAAAATGAAGGCTAAACCTATGAAAACAGCTAAAATCTGGGGAAAATGTAGTCACGAACTATTTTCGTTTCAGTTTTAGATTGGAAATTAAAATGAACGAAAATATCCATTTGAGTTCAGTGTGCTTCGTTAATTGGCTGTTTTAGTGGCTATCATGAGACATTAGATTGGGATGGTTTAGTATTCCATGCAGTGCAGTCAGTCAGTGGTGGTAGAACCATTGCATGCAGTGCCGCTGTCTTCTTCTCTCTACTACAGCAACCAAATCTGATTTTATTGAGAATGACAGTAGTCACAAAGTCTCGAATTTATGGTCCAAACTGATGACTTGGCAACTGAATTTATGACGCTAGCATCTGTTAATTATGCCGATTAAAATCGGAGTTGAAGCAGTGTGCTGACTGCTGGTTATGGTTGGACCAGCCAGATGCAATAATGGTTTGCTGGTCATCATCCCCTTTTTTCTAAAACTCCGCAGGATATGCTTGGCAATACTCTTTTATGTCGGCATCCATGAAAGAAAAAAGACTTTGAAATAAGAATAACAACATATACGCCTTGTTTGAAGTCAAAAACAATCAATATGCGCATTTTTCCCAAGTAACCATTATTTATGATCCCTTTTACCCTCTTGTCAATTAGCCACAGCACCTGTAGAATCCTGGGATTTATTGCCTGGGTCTTGTCAAAAGTTAACCTGCATTTTCATGGCACTGCTTGCTACTACTATACTAGTAGTGTGGACAATACTGAAAAAAGAAAAAAATCAAGATAAGAAAAGACGTAGAGGAGACAAAAAAGTAGAATATCTGGACCTGAAACCCCATAAAGTCCACCCTGTTGACGGCTACTTCTTGTTGCTTCTCTTCTCTAACAAAGATGTTGTCAGTCACACTGTAAACTAAAAAAAAAGTAAAAAAAGTAAGATGACGTTGAAGAACACAACGTTTGAAACTTACTCAAAACGTCTCGAAAGTAAACTATTGGAACTCGCTACGCAATCTAGAGACTCGCATTTTTAAATATTGTGGAGACGACGCGACGTGTTTTTAAAAAGAACATTACAATATTATTTACAGTGTATAGTGTGCTTGACTAAGGAGAAGGTGATTTTTGCTGCAACAAGATCAATAGTGGTCTGCGTTATCTCGGTATCTAGAGTGGTGACCTCCTTATCGTGCCGGGCATCGTTTGGACCATTCCTTACCTTGTTTCAAAGTGCTACCAGACTCGCAATAGCAAGTATTACGAGAAGACAATATTCCTTACTTTAGCACGGCTGAAATGTGCGTGAAATTGCTCTCTTTAAAAGTGTGTCTTCATGAGTATGGCCTCTAGAGTTGCTCTGCAGGAGAATTTTCTCGGCGCCAACGCGAAATCCATGAAAACTGTAATTCATCTCTAGCTCTCCACATAAGTAAATGAGAGTGTCTGGGTCTAGGATGAGGAGAAGGGCATAAAGCATAGACCTAGTGTTTGACCCTCCAGGCTGCTACTTGAGTGCCGGTGATAAATGGGTTTAAACGACCTGATCTATTATTATTTGCAGTTAAAAAGGAACCATTTTCTTTACCCACCACATCATTCATCATTAAGGTGATTCATCCTCAACATTAGCGCCTTGAACATTGAACAACACTTGCCCCTCTCAGAGGTCTTTTAAAAAATAGGCTTTGCATTGTGTTGCGGAGTGCATTTCTTCCATGCTTCTAAATGACAAATGTTCTCGTTAATGTTACGTGGCTTTTCATCTTTTGTTACCTCTACAAATGTTTAAACAGTGTATGAAATTATTATTTTTGAAAATGGATCATGAATTTATATATTTATACATATTTTTCTTGTCTCTATATATGATAAATCATGGGCTTTTAAAGATTTTGAAACTTTTTTGCTACTCTTTAGAGCTTAGAAATGCAGTAAACGAGACTGTTTACTAAAAAGGAAATTGATGACCGCGATCTAATAAAATGCGCTGCCGTTGTAATGGGCTTGAAAACTTGCGAAACTTCTCCGTTTTTTGCTGGTTTGCTTGCCTGCATAGTAGTGGTATCTAATGACTCGGCGAAAATCTAGAAGCAGTCGTCCAGGCATTTGCCAAATGTTGTTTTTGCGCACCCCTGTTACGTGTTTCTCACGATAAAATGGCAGAGAGAGTTTTTGATGGAGGTCATCAAAGGGACTTGGGCGACACGTAGAGTAATCACCACTACTGCCTAACACACTAGGCTAAAAAGACTGCAAAACGGGTCATTTTGCATCGATGCGAGCGGAGCTGAAAATATTATTATAAATGTATCTTCAAAGAATAGAAATCTAAATTGCGAAGACCGAAATAGTATTTCATCCTGAGAAAATCGAAGTTGAAATTAAAATGTTGTTTCATCGACGTCTAATCACTTTTTTGAAATTCACTGAAACATTGAAAATAACTAAAATTTGAAGTAAATTAAGCTAGTGTGACACGCCACTGCGCTGTCGCCACAAAGTTCATCATAAATCGCGCGTCAAAATCTCTACCAGATTGAGGAGCGGAGCAAGGGGCCAGCCAGATTACTTGAGAGTCATAAAATTGGAGATCATGTCAAACTTGTAAACCCCTTTAGAGGGCTTTAAAAGGGGGCATAAACCGTTTGACCAAATATGGCGAAACCACGACTTTTTCATCATATCGAATTTGAATACTAAGCCTTTTTTCCCCTGATAGATGACGCGTCTTGAAAAACGGGTTTGAGTTTATCATAAGTTTCAAAAGCAGAGCATCTTAGCGTGGGAATGATAGTTGAGGGTTGTCCAAGGTCAATTCAATGGTGATTCATCTTTGAAGGGCTTAGTAGTGGCAAAGCATAGCGCATCAAAAGTAGCCGAGATGATGATGCATTGACCTGTGATAGATCGCTAATGAGCATCACAGAAGACTTCTTTTCTCTATCTAACAAGAAAATTCCGAAGGGCAACGTTAACCGTTTTAGTTTCCAGAAGCTGAAATAGTTTTCCTAGTTGACTGAACTTTTAAAAGCCTCTTTTTTTTTGCACTCAAAAAGTAACGAAGTCAGATGGTTATCATCACGTGCACAATTTCAACGAGCGAGAGTCGAGACGACGCACAGAGTCTCGTATCTCTGTCCTTTTCCAAACAGTAAAGAGTCTTCAAAAAGAGTCTTTACTAAAGGACTATTTCGACCACACTTACCTTTTATTGAAGAATTCGAGTTTAAAGTAGACAGTAGACACACATTCCAATTCCACTATGGTCCATTTCCAAAATTCCAATATGATACCAATATGGCGTTGCTTGCATCATGATTGCCTTTGTCTCTGATGCCATATCTCTGGTCCAAAGGGAGTGTCTCTAACTTCGAAAATGGTATGACCGCAACTGTCAATTAGACCGAAAGATCTTTACTGGCTACTACAACTTCTCTCGTGACTGTCGCGTCCTAACTTCCAACTCTAGAGATTTCTAGCTTTGATTCTACTCTGACTTCATCATCTCCTCGTAGCCATCGCCATCGGTAGTGCTGAGTAGAATGAACAATAACATGTTTTTGGTCAAGACTTCATTCATTTCCAAGTGACCACAAAATCATCCAAATCAATAATCATCAAGGTGATGACCATCAAGTCTCTCTGGAAAGTGCTCCACAGATGCGCTCGCACTGATAATTTCATTCTGTATGAAAAACATTTTATGCTGAATGATGTTTTGTAGTTTTACTACACGGGAGAACTGATAAAGTAATGCAGCCAAGTGCATTAGTTGTCATGCAACGAGGATACAGGGTGTCTAAGCAAGTTTTGATTTAGATTAGGTAGAATAATATTGCTCAGTTATCCCATCCAAAACTTGTTAGGAAACCCTGTAGAGTGTAGAAGATAGGTGTGTGTTTTGGAAAATGAGCCGTTCTTGGGGTTCATTCTAGAACCTTGATTGGAAAGGAACTTCGTGCCTTTTAAATTGCGACGACCTCCACATCTCCTCAGCTCGGCTTCACTCTGATTGTAGTAATAGTAGCCAATTACCCCAACATGTGTGACAGTGCTGCTGCTGTATCTAGAAAATGAGGACTTGACTTCTTGACTTTACAGTAGTCGTAGTTTAAGCAGCTGCAACTTTTCGTCTTCTTCTTCTTTTTGACCTGATTATCATTTTCACTTGGTATAGAACAGCTGCTCTCTCGTCTTTCTTTTGCATTGAATCCAAACCCTCAATTTCAAACAGACAAAGAAAGCACAGGGGTTGAAAAAAGTCTTCTTTTCATATTACTTGTTGCTTTTATTGATTAGAGCGTTGAAATCACCACTACGATTCCACCATAGAGGTTTCCACAATTCTTCCACACATGCGTTTTTGTAAAGGGGGAGGCGGAGTCATGAATGAACCAATAGCGCACAACAAAGCTTTACTCATCCTCCGTATAGCACGATAACAGGCCGTGGTTCAGGTACAAGCGCGGGTGTGCTGTTAAGCAACCTTCCGTTCTTCTTTCCAATTGTGAATTCTCGTTGCATCGTGGCAGCAGCAGGCAGGGCTGAATTTTTGGCAGCCGTCTGCGATTTCCACCTTCGATAAAGTAGTCTCTACTACCATAGCCCACTTTCAAGTAGTAGCTTGAAATCTATTGGAAAAATCTGACCCAAATGGAAGAACAATGCCCCAGACCGCTAAGCTACACTACTACTGTGCTGCCTTTGGTCATTCTCGACGTAACATAACATGTGTGGTAGTAGAGCAACATTATTCCAAAAACAGGAACTCAAAGATATCGTGAACAAATATCTTTGATGAATATTTCGATTTTGGTGGTTCGCTGACCTGTTTTTAACCCAAATATCAAATGAGATCAGATCAACTAAAACTCAACAAAATCGGGGTCCACAAACTTAAAAAGTACACATGGTTCAGACTAAAAAGCGTACATACCTCCTTTTCAACATGGTTTTATAAAGTGCAAATTCTGTCTAAAACATCTAAATAGACGATTTCTTCGAACATTTTTCAAAATGGATATGAGCACTACTTTTTATAGTGACTTTTATCTAATGTTTTAATTGAGAGTGAAGCAAGCGAGGTTGCGTAGCAACCGAGCTACGTCTATCGAACGAAGTGAGATAGCGTTGCTGAACGTGTCTAGGTACAGGCTGGAAGTGTGATTTCATCGACCTCTTACTTCAAGACAGATTCTGCCACCAAATCGTTTGAGAAGTAAGAACTGTGAAATTGATGATTGAAGCCTTTTCTGAGGGGTTTGAGGTGTGTTGGGTGAGGGGTGGGCGTAGTGTAGGTGTGGGGTGGGTGTGGTGGAGGTGTGAAGTGGGCGTGGTGGAGTTGGGAGGGCAGGACCGAAGTATAGGTGGGTGAGTACTTAGGGAGCGTGGTGTGTGGGTGCTAGGGAATTGTAGGGGAGGGGTGAGGTGTGGGGTGGGGTGAGGTGTGGGGTGAGGTGTGGGGTGTGGTGTACAGGGAAGTGTGGGGTGAGTTTAGACCCCACTGGTGTGGTTCCTCCTTGCTCCACTCGAAATTCCAAAGCTGGCAAATGCGCAGCCTTCCAACTTTGGACCCCTACCGTATTTTATTAATGGTTTTGGACCATGGTATTTAACGCAACTATTCATAGAACTCTCACGCAACCTTTTGTCATTTCTTGCTCAAAATTGGAACATGATTATCTATGCAAAAGTGTTCTCATTGACTCAAAGATAAAGTCGTTTCGTAATCATAACCTACAATTGTGAACGACGAAGTTTAGTTACTTCACCTTTCTTGAGAAGATGTCATCTCAACTTTGTGTTAAAGTAGCTTTTGCCGTTTTGAGCATTTTGTCCATTCAAATAGTAAAAGCTGCCAATCTAAACATTTATGATCCGGTACCTGGATTAGATCCCTCTCCATATTATGACATAAGAGTCCGGGAAAAAGGAAAAGATCATTGGACAAAAACATTTCCAATTATAACAGAATGCACTGATGCCAAAAACTGTGGATTTGGTGGTGGTATAGCTACACATTTGAAGAATTGGAGCAACACCTATGTGAACTTTGAAATGAAAGATGGAGTGGAGATTGAAGTTAAAATCAAAATGCTGTTTGGAAATGAAACCATATCAAAAGCTGTTGTTCACCCAAATGCTGCTGCCCAAGATTCATATTGGCAAGATGGGAATGCTTTTGTGACAATCAACAAACCTGGTCTCTTTGCAGTTGACATCAATGGACAAATGGATGATCAAGATACAGGAAAGATTCCAAAGACTCGAGGATTCTATGATGGACCACCAATACATACGGTGACCATTTTTGCCAATCCATTCATTGAAGACAAACCCTCATTGGAAGATGAAGGAGTATACCAAGTCAATCCTGGAGAAGTTCCATCAAGTGAAGGAGATTGGCACACTCTGTATTTCTTACCAGGACTTCATGATCTGGGATTATCCTTTCGATTACATGCCAACAAATCATATTACATTCCTGGGGATGCTGTAGTTTATGCCACTTTGAATAATGGCGAGGACATCAATGATGGTCACCACATTCACATTTATGGCCATGGTACTCTATCAGGAGAAAAGTTTCCACATCCAAACGATGAAAATCCTCCAGTTCCGGACGAATTACATTATACCTACAGACCAGTTAGTATAAAAGGAGCATTCAATACAAAAGTTGAAGGCATCTCAATTATCAATTCACCATCTCATTCAATCCACTTAGTAGCCAAATATGATCCAAACAATCCAACTGACATGCGATGGCTCAAGATCTTTACTTGGAGAGCAAATGGTGACGGCATTTCAAGCCATGCTAATGACCTTGTTGAAGATTGTTTCATCAGAGCTCAAGATGATACATTTTATGTCACAGGCAGAGCAATGAGAAGGAATGTGATTTGGAACGATAGTAATGGATCAGCTTGGGTCTTCACACATATCGGAGTTGCAGATATGAACACTCATGATGTTGCCATCGAAGATTGCACTGTGATCTATGCAAGAGCTCATTGGCACCATTGGTCAGGAGGAAGTGTTTTCAATATGAGATCAAATGGAAAAGGAGAGGGTGGATACACAGTGTATTTCAAAAATATCAAAGTCGAAGATCCAAGGCCAACTCTTCAACCATTCAAGCTATTCATGGAAGCACAAAAGCCTTATGATAGTTCAGACAGAAAACGTGGTCCCGGAGATTTACATGGCATCATTTTTGAAAATGTTTCCATTGCTGCGCCAAGCGTTATGGATGAACCGGATATTTTGTGGGGTACAGAAGGTGCAGCTATTTATGGACTAATTTTCTACAACGTTACAGTTGGAAATGAGACCATTGAAAATATCGACCATTTCATGCACAATGAATATGTTTTTGACAATAAACCAAGTTAGATCCTTTGGTTAGATCCGGAATACATACAATTTCCAAAGCTAATATCGTACTACGGTTCACGGCATTTGCTTAACTCAAAACTCATTTGACTGTTTATTGAGAGTGGAGCAAACGAGGTTTGAGCGAAGCGAGAACTGAGTTAGCTTTTACAAACGAAGTGAGTAAACATTTGAAACATTTTGTATTTTATGGGTGCCTTTGGTTTATTTTTCAAACGATTACATCAATTCTATTAGGTGCAGCAGGTTTAAACAAAGCAAAAATTGAGGTAAACTTGGTACCTAAACCATTAACTGGGTTGACCAAAGTGAGTTGAGAAGAGACAAAGTTGTACAAGTTGGGAGTTTTGTAGATGAAATAACCTAAAAAGCCTACTTTGATAATGCCTTGAAGGAGGGATTGAGTGAATAAGATTAGAACAAGGGATGAACTTTTAAGAACCAAGAAGAATCCAAGATAGATTGTTACTAAAGTAAAAAATGCAATAGCAAGCCAAATTCCAGTCTTCAATGAGTCCGTATCTTGTGGATTGTCCTCTGGAAGGCTTGAAGTCTTGATTTTTAAAGCAATGAAAGTGATAAGAAGGATGACGAGCATCAGTAACATTCCAGGTCCAGGTCCAAAAGAGCTGAAAAATTCTCAGTTGTAATCAAAACAAAAACGACAAAAACAAAATCTCGAGCGCTGATTGGTCAGTTTGGAATTTACGCGGGAAAACAATCATAACAACAGATTTTGACGTTTTTGACAAAGTTCCAATAGGTTACTTACGTTTTCAAGTCAGTTCCAGTGAGAAGACTAAGGGAAGAAAAGGTTTTGGGAGGTCCATAATAGTCTATACCAAATCGAAAGCCTGAATACACCAGTACCAGTAGCCTTGAAGTCCATATGACTTCTGAATCATTTCTATCAACTAGCCAATTTGGTTTGAAAATAAGCAAATATTTGACCATCAAAATTACTTGACAATAAGCAATATTGATGCTTGATAAGTTGGAAGTACCAACAAAAACAATAACTTGAGCCAAAGTGGCTTCAACTTGTCCATAAAGTAATCCAAGAAAATGGACGAATACAAAGGCAAAATTCCTTATGATAACCGCAATAAGGTACTCCTTGATTAGCAAGTCAAGCACAGATTGGTGTCCTGGAGGTTTACCATTGATGTACTTATAAATCAAAACGACCAAGATCGAAGAGGGTATGACCCACCAGAAGCTGAGAATGCCCAAAATTGTGATCCATGCCGCCATGGCTGTTCATTTACATCAACTGCCTGCCTAATCCATCTACTCTTAGAGGTTATTTTCATCTTTATCTTTAAACTGCTTTGATGTTCTTACTACTCTTCAAATGGTTTATCGGGATTATAACCATAAGTAATCTACTTACTCACATTGTTTGAAAATCACCCAAAATGTCTCATTTGAATTTTGGCATTTTTCGCGAATTTTTGTCCTTTTTTAAAAAATCGACCTGTCTGGTAACACTGTTTGACTGCAAGCTTCACGCCAGGTCTGCTACTACGACGTTATTAATAGACCAATCAGAGTAAATCGAAGGATTTTTCTACAAAAATGCCGAAATCGCCACTATCCAAAGTTGGCAAATGCGCAGCCTTCCAACTTTGGACCCCTACCGTATTTTAGTCGTAAGTGGAAGTGTCGTTCAGTTCTCACAAGCAGTCATCAATAGGTGATGACCCACTTGACGCTCAAGGTTACACTTAACCCTCAACTTAGTCCAATTAAAAATGTAAAAACCACTTGGAAAATGACCCCAAAATGGAATAGTGATGGCTTGGGTTTTTAGAAGAGAAGAGCAGGAGAAAAAAAAGCGAAGACAGTATGACTTCTAGACATGCGAGAATCCAAGCACACACAGTGAAACATCATCATTTTCCTGATCCCCTTGTGTAGAGTATAAACTCCTCGTGATCTTCTTGATTGCATGTTTTAAAACAGCTGCTAGCCGAGTTGATAGTGCTGGAGAAAATTGGAGTACCTTGCCAGCCTAGCTAGCTAGAAAAAGTAGCCCCCGAATCATCATCATGATTCCAAATGCCACAAAACGACTCTTGTACGTAGTGAGGAGGGGGAAGGACACTAATGAGAGAAATTCACAGTTGGATTTTTGACTTCAATATTGTCGCATTGTTGGTGATTTCAACGCTGTTGTCAATGGAGAAAACAGGTGATGTCAACGCTAAATTCGCAATATTTGTTACTCTTAAAAGCTTCATTTTCACACCCTGTGATACAACAAAAATATGGCCAAAAACTAACCTGTGGAAACTAGTAATGATATGAATTATGGAAGTTCAAATCCATTTGTCCCATCTGTGATACACTACCATGCCAAACCTTCATTGCATTTTCTAACCGAACGAACCTACGCCGCGATACTATCTCCTAAATGAAATTGAATACTTTTGAGATTTATGGTGTCTTAACGTTGGCAGAATTTTGGGGTTCATCAATTTGCTTAATGACCGGTGGTTTTAATTGGCTATTTGCTATGCTCTTCTCAGCAGCCTTAGCTCAGGCATTCCTCATCTCCAAATTCATAAGCTTCGGTGGTCAACTCATAATTACTCGCGCAGGTTGCTGAGAAAAATGGCTTGAATTAATTGAGGGAGTGTCTCAACATCTTGGGCTACTACAGAATGCAATGTACCCCTGTAATGGAACTCTTCATTACAATGGGGGAGAAGTCTCATCAATTTTTTCAGGTCTATAGAATATCTCTACCCTCCCAGTTTTATGATCACTATTCCTTCTTCGCTGTAGAGTTTTTAAAAAACCCAGCAGAAATACAAAATGAGAAGCATTTTTCTTCAATTATTTAAATACATACATATTTGGGTTTTTTCTGGTACATTTTGTCATGATAGAGTGATAGTATATCACAAAATGTTTCATCATGAATTTTCTTCCCTGTCCAACTTTGTCCTCCAAATAGTGGCATTTTTCAGGTGCATGCTCTATTATCATTTCTCTCTAGCATATTCGTCATTCGTGAGCGAGAGCTGCAAAATTATAGATGGCTATAGGCCAAATACCACAGAAACAGCAGGCCAAATATTTGCTACTCCCAGAATATTTACAGACAGAAGTGTGACACTAAATCCCTTCTAGCTACAAATCACCATCACGGACTTCAAATTCCCCAATGCAATGCAATGCGCTAAGCAAAACGGATCTAGAAAATAGAAAAGTGAATAAAGGATGTGTCCGAAATAATAATGATAACGTTTTTCATTCATTTGGCAAAGTTTTTAACGGTTGCATGGTTTCGTCACAAACAAATAAATTGAAGTTGGATGGAATTCGGATGCCACAAATTAGATCACGGGATTCTTGGGTCCAGCAGCTGTTAGAACACTAGTCGTTATGTTACTGAAAATTGGCGTGAAAATGTCACAATCTACTGATCCGAATCGAGAGATGGAGAAGGACTTGAAGAAGTCAGGCACGCAAGAAAAGTAATGATTAGTTTTCAAAAGCGAAAAAGATCACCAAGGAATGTCACACAATGTAGTACGAGTCAGACTATTAAAAAGCACAAAATTGAGAAGATATTTTACTTTTGTTTTAGATATGATTGGACTTTTGGACTTATTTCACTGGAATTTTTAATAGTCTGAGTCGGTTTCTCTAGCTCTTCGCACGTGATGTCACTAGTCGATTTTCGGTCACCAACTGCCAAAGATTCGACCTCCTCAAGACACACGAAAAAGAATTCTTCGTCGTTGAAGCATATTTTTTTCTTCTCTTCTCTCTCTCTCCCTTCTTCATCATCACAATGAATATGAGTGAGACTGACAGGTCAATTTTCTAAAACAAAAGCAGAGTGAGAAGGAGGGATGATCCCATCAACTTCTTTAGAAATCTGCTACTATTACCTGCTTGAAAAAAAAATGATTGCAATAATGAAACAACGTTTGGCTACTTTACCGAAAAATAAATGTAAACTTTATGGTTCGATGCCAGAAATGCTGAAGATTTTATTCCTAATAAAAAGTACATACATACATACAGGGTGTCGAGGCAAGTTTTGAGTACGTACTGAAAAATGTTCCAAAGCTCCTGAACCCAACTTCACCCAACTTTTCTGAGCTTTGTACTAATGCACTGTGCCTTATTTGAAATTTACCCGGACACCCGGTACTACGTATTACAACACAGTCGCGGACAAAAGGGCTAATATATTTTCATACTTAGGTATATATTATAGGTACTAGTCTCCGCTTTGTTCTTATCTTTATGGTTTCAGGTTTTCCATACGGTCTCCGTATTGTTAGATGCAGCACTTGATTTTAGGCCCGAAAAAAATTGCTGACTCAAGGTTCACCCGTTCAGTAGCCATATTTGGTACGTAAGGAATACGAGTTATAGTCTCAAGCTTGCTTGAGGGTCATTTTCCACGTTTCAAAGGCCGTTTGCATGCAAATATTTACAACTTAGAGTGAAAAGGGGGTCATCCAGTCTTGCAAGGGTAAATGGTCATAGCGCAGAAGTAATACCAATTTGTGGCAAGCTCCAATTAAACATTTAATTGAGCCCTTGTAAGAGCCCATGAATCACCAAGTTTTGCCCCAAAGGAAATCTTTCGATACTGCCCCAACTCGACTCGCAGACTCGCACGTTGTCAGGTTGTTTCGCCAATGACAAATGGATTCCCTGTTTAAATGGATGCTACCTCCTCGGCCTCGTAGTAATTACACTTTCTACAGCAAAAGATTTTCTCATCTCTAAAATCACGAGACCTAGAGAAGAGCCTTACTTAGAGCGGAGCTAATACGGTTTGAAAATTGCTAACAAAAGTTACGATTACCTCATGCTTTTGCTTGATATGGGCGTTGTAATCACCACTACATAGGATAACTGTTTCTTGAAAAAAGCGTTGAAATCACCACTACGATATTTACGTAAGACTCAATTCTCCCTCGACTCTTCAATAAAAACTCTTGAAACTTTGGACGCCTAAGCTTCTTTTATCTGATTTTTTAAAGGAAATGTGAAGAGAAAATACCGCACGACTATGAAGCATCGTCATCTAGCTCATGCATCCTACTTTTGTGAAGAGCTCTGAACCCTTTAAAAGGGCGTGAACCAGAGACCTAACCTGAAAGTTTTAGAACAATGGCCAAAAGGTGAAAAGTAGTACCGTATGTTCTTCTCGTATAGTAGTAGTAGTGAACACACGAGTGAAAATGATTTATAACTAGCGTGTAGAAACGATGCAGTTTTCTGCATTACTGACCATTGAAAGATGTGAAGTAAAAAAAAAATTCTACACCGTCTTGATAATTCTATCCGCGCCAGGCCTCATCTCAGTGGACCCAACTCTGCTGCTGCGCGCAAATTGCTGAGTGAAAATAGAACACCTTGTATTTTGCAAATGATAAATGGGATTTTATAAAAATAAAAGCCTCTGGCTTTTCATTACAAAACAACACTTCACAGTGTTTGAAAATAGAACAAAAAGGTCTCACTTTAGTATAAGAATATCGTCGAAGATTGTAAAAATTGGAAAATGATTTCATTAACGTCATCTAACCCCTTTTTGGTAGATATCTTTAATGATATTTATGGAAGATTTTTTTATCGAATTTCAAACACTCTGATGCACCTTAGCTCCAATTATAGACGTCCAAAGTTAAGGATTTTTACCTTCTTCTTCTTCGTTCCCTGCTGTCTAATCTACTTTTGGGCGCCTATTTTATGGCAAATGTAGAAACATGGTAATTTTTTTTCTCACATGCCTGCGGGTCAATTCTGGCGCCGTGCTAAGAGCTGAACTGAAGCAATGAAGTGCCATAACCCACTAGAAGAGCTACAGAACATTTGCGTGCTGCCTAAACGTAATCCAGTAGTTGAGGAATCCCCAAGGCGAACTTAGCTCTCATTTATACTTTTAAAACTTTTTTTTTCTTGTGACTTAAGGGGGCCAAGTTCGCGTGAAGCATCCATAAAACAGGAGCACTGTCAAAGAGCCGCTAATGATGGCTTCTGTTGCTACAGGTTTGCGAAAAAACAACAACAAAATCAAAATTAGTTGCTCGCTACGCTCGCTTACTATCTAATAATGGAAGATCAACATTAGTTTAATATAACCTAAAATTGCCTCATGATGGCGTTATTTGTATCGTAAAAAACAAAATTAGAATTTACGGATCTTCTGTGAAAGAAGTTCACGAACTTTGTGTTGAATCACAAAAAACGCCATCTAGTGTACAAAAATATCAAGAATTGAATAATTTCATATACGTTACCTATTTCGATAGAGATGAAAAAGGAAGTCAATTTAGATCATATTTTGGGGCAGTCCAGAAAGAGGAGATAGAGTTCATCCATCGCAGTCGTCCGTCCAACTTCCAAATGCCTTTTTCCTCCTCTTTGTGCATCTGGGAAAAAGGGCGATGACGAGATTTTTCAACCCCAAATTCGCCTGCAGCACTTTTGTAGTCTTTGCATCATCATGTGTAGAACTGAAAAAAAGTTCTCATTTTACGATAAGTTCCCTTTATGTTGACCGCTACTACTCCAACTAAGATCTCTGAGAAATGTAATTTCCTTCCCTCAAGAAAGAAAATGGATCTAGACCAAAGATAAAATCTTTCATGCAGTACCAGAAAATCCTCTCCTCTGTAAAATCAAAGCATCAAAATTGGCTTGAATCTTATGCTTCATCAAAATGATTGTGGGAAAAGTAGTGAAAATTAGTGATGCGCCAATTTCTGACCCGATAATTACTCCACCCTCTTTTCTCATGTTTACTCAGTTCTTAGACCACCATGAAAATGTAATGTTTGTGATACATGAACAATTTGCAACATCATATTGTGCTTTAGATAATAAAAGCGTTCGAAGCCTTCGAAGACTTTTAGTGATTTTCTACAGATCATTAAAGTTTGGGTGGTCGCAATTCTACTATACCAGGATCAATTATGGCATCAGCTCCTCAGCAGTAACCCAGACTATAATAGTAAACCCTAATGGAGTGCAACTTTTTAATGAGAAAAGTCATCAAGCATCAAAAATCGCCTGTGATGCATCAAATAAATCTCGTAGCATTTTAAATCTCCCAATTTTCAATTTTCTTACCTGAAAAGGAACTTACAGTGTTTGAAAATGGCTAAAAATGTGTCATGATTACTAAAGCAAGCGTTTGTCCTGTTTCCTATATAAAATCAAAGCGTTGAAATTACGGCGTTGTGTCAACATCGGAAGTTTATTTTGCTTAAAAATGATGATAATTTTTGCAGTGATTTTCAACCACTGTGGAACTGTGATGAAGAGAGTCAGTCTTGGTGAACAATGAAGTCCATTATACTTTTGTAGAGGAGCATCGCAACTCTGATGAAAAATGGTGAGGAGAAAAGCTAGATCCACCCACACATCCATCACATTTTTTGATATTGCACGCCGTGCTAGCTAGCTACACATCACACGCCCTGAAATGACCAATTCCATATTTTTTCAGGCTTTATGAATTCCACCCATAGATAACAAAGTGGAACGATATGATCCATCAACTAAAATTCACTGTTGGAGAGATCCAAGAGATTACTAATCAGCCCACGCAAAACGGACTCTCTAGATTAGAGTCAACACCCAACTTTGAACCTTACTGCCAAGATATGCCGAAAAAATTCTACTTTTTCTGGCTAACTGACGTTTGGTACTAAAGTTTACCAGTTAGCTTTGAAACCGACACCTTGGCAAAATAATTGTAGAGGTTGCGTGATCCCGGCCGATTTCTTTCCCGGCCGGGTTTGCTACGTTTGACTTACCAATTCTTGACCAAAATTAGCCTAAGTACTTAAAATTGTACTTCGCTCGGTCGAATCTTCAACCTTCCCTCGTAAGACTTTTTTTTTGACATTTTCATACTTATTTTAACTCTGATAAATCTTTAAAATCCTTGAATATTCGAAGATTCGAAGATCAAAAGCACGCCCACTACATTTGCGCGCGGCGGCACTTTACATATGCATTTACAGGTAAAGTTCTCTGTGAGAGTCCCATAGCTTTAGCTCCTCCTTGAAAAATTGCCTTTAGAATTGATGGAAGAGAGGTGGGCGTCAAAGTGAACTACTTTTGAATTGGCTACGATGATCATTTGTCTCTGTTCATTATCTAGACTTGGCTCCATTTCACCAGAAAACAAACACATGTTCATAACGCCCAATAATTAACCTACTGCTACCACTACTACCACTACCGAAACAAGCAATTTCAAGTCCACCTTTTACAACTTGGAAAAATATCTTCGCTTAGTACTTCAGCCCCGCACATTCTTCAATCTTCATACAAAAGTGAACAAAAGAAAGTTTATAAGGTAGGGGACCTTCGGGATGAAATAAACTTCTTCACATTTTGGTTGAAAATTATCAAAAAAGCCTAACTTCTTACCGAAGCACTACATACATACTTTAGCAAAATGAAACAAAAATGCTTAGATGGCGTTTATGTTAATTTCTTTTTTGGAAAATGAGACAATTTTAGGCAATTTCACACATTGTGCGAGTTCTTTGATATATCGGTACGATTTCAAAGCCTTTTGTCGGCTTTCTTATGACTGCAAATAAAGTGACTAGGGCTACTTTTCTGCTGATGTCAAGGTTGAAATGTTTTGTACTGGCTTTATTTTTCGTTATCGCGTGATCACCAAAAAAGTCGAAATGGCACTTCTGAATCTCTTCTCCGCTCTCATGATACAATTTTCAGTAGCTGATGTGCTACTGCATCATCATCATCTCGTGATTTTCATCCCCTTGCTTGAATAATATTCAAATATTGCAATAATGACTCCCGGTCATCACACATCAGGTAACAAAAACCCGTGAGAAATAGGAATTTGAGCTCATCGCGTGATTTTTAGGGCGATGATGAGAGAAGTGACTAAAAACCCCAAAACACGTCTTACTTTCCATACAACATGCATTGATGAGTTTTGGCACCTAAAATCGTTAAAAGTAAAAGTTGTCAATTATTGTAAGAAAATGGGATTGGACTTTTCTAACAGGTAAGGAATTCGATCTGTCATGCGTTCTTGGATCATAGATGTGTGATGTGTGCGTACGTCAGATTTCCCCTCTTGATAAGGTTTCTTGGTTTCGATTCTAAACTGATGCTGATGTGGGGAATTTTTTATATGAACTATCTATTGACCAGTATTACTAAGGCATTCATGGTCATCAAGATCCCTATCAAAAGAGCCTCTTTATGAAAGTTCGGCAACCGTTTATAATTGCTATATTGTTTGCCTATACCAGTGCAATATTCATAAACTTGATACAATCAACGAAATCTACCAATATAAAACGTAATTACAAGGTAAGAAAACGGTTACAAATATATCCTATCCCCACACATATAACTTTACAACATTTAGTGTTACATACAAGTCTTGAAAATATTTATCATCAAAAGAAACGCAATTTTTTCTTTCAACCAAGATTTTTGTATGTGTGAAAAGTTGGTTAGGAATCTGGCTAATTACACTACTGCTGCCGCTTCTGCGCCCTTTGTCTTTTATTTGACCATCATAGCGCTACTCGCAGATGGCCGTTCTCTATGATAACATACTTGTGCCCAGGAAAGATATTGCCCCCACGCCCACCCTCCTGTAAATACATTGATTATTCATCCCTACATTTTTTTTAATGATTGCACTAACATCAGCTCAAATGAGAAATTGTGTCTACTTTTTCATATGAAGATCCCCCCATCTAAACTAAGTCAGTGCGCAAGTATGTATGATAATAATAATGGTGCATAAATTTTTTTCAGACCCCATGCACCACCACCATACCTTTAGTAGCTTAACTTTTCATCTTCGTCTTTATGACTATGAAAATTGGCGAGATGGAATTTTCAGAGCGCTCATAATGGGTCAAGAACACACTGTTTTATCGTTATAAAAACATCATGAATCTCAAAGAAGGTATGCTTGACCAAGTCAGGATTATTTTGATTGAAGAAATAGCAGCAGCAGCGAAAAATTTGTAAAAATACCAATTACTCAGTCTCACGTTTTTGGTACTTCAAGTGCAACTGCAGCAGGGCTATGGATTCTTTTTTTAAAGGGCAACTGCAGATTTTACCCAGCTGCACTGAGAAGCACATTCCATCTAAATGAGATTTTGGCATTTTTTGCTTGACGATTTTAGCACCTTGACGTATTTTCTTGACCATTGAACTAGAAAAAAAGTCATTGCACGAAAGATAGTACTACGGTCATGCTGCTACCCTTGGTTCCGTGATCATACTTGATCTTTGAGCTCTAGGATGAATAACAACATTACTTCAAGAGAGAGGAGCATTCATGAAGAGATGCCAAAAAATTCCAACTGAAAAGAAGTTGGAGCAAGAATCAAGATTTCATGACAGAGCAAATTGCAGATCTTTCGTTTTTCATCTCTTATTTTCTTCTCAGAAAATGAATTTTAGTTTCCATACATTAATCAGATTAACTTGGTTTTAACGATTCCCTTGGGGCAATTAGTTGGCAAAAAAACTTCCGTTTTTGACACGACGCGCGGTGGTTTCAACGCAACCCTAATCAATATAGGAAACAGGTATGTCGTAGTGGTGATTTCAACGCTCTCTATTTAATAAACACGGTATCGTCCATATCTATAAGATGGAATTAGTCTTACACTTCCTCTCGTACCATAAAGATGTCCAGTCAGGATTCAGTATATTTGAAACTCTCTGAATGTTATTCAGACTTTCAACCAATTCATCCACCAAAACTGTCACCTATTAAACCTCCGAGGCCGCCAAAAAATTCAACTCATTTGTTGAGGCCAAAATCAGAGGTGATGGACCTTAAGCCTCCATCATATCCAGCGCCCAAGCTTCAAGCCCATCTTCCTCAGCAGCCTACACTAAGACCTCGTTGCCAATGTCATTCTTGTACCAATTTGGAAGAAATATTTTTCTACATGCCAAAAGCCGGCAATTCCAAGCCTTTGAATATCATGATTCCAGCCAGTCAATTTGAACATCACCATTCATCCTTTACTTATGTAGAACTTGATCTACCTCAAAATATACCAACACCCAAAGAATTGAACAAACCTAAAAGAATACTGTACAAAACAATCAATTTTGAAATGACCAAAGCTTTCAACAAAACACGAAGATTTATCGAAAAGAAAAGAAGCAATTTGATATGAAATAAACACTTTAAAAAATCAAGTTCCAAAATCGATCTAGATTTCTCACTTAATAAGCGGAAATCCCGCAAAGTCCATTCCTTCGTAGACTCTTGTTGTTTTCTCAGTGGAGATTTCAACGCTAGGACCAAACTCTACGCAGCGCTCGTCACCTGCAACGGCGATTAGCCGCTCCATTGGCGGGTCAAGAAATATAGGCGCCCTACTGGTAAAAACAAACCACACATGTGTGAGATGCAGTGGTAGCAAAATTTGATGAGATGCTCGCTCGAGTAGCTACTGCTACCTTTGCTACTACTACCAAACCAGTTGGTCTCAGACCATGAACCCGTTGAGACATTGACATCATGGAGACTTTAGTCTTGTGCCCAGAGGAACTTTGCCTCGGACCGGTGAGGTTAACAGCCTCCAACATCGTGGGATTGGCTCCACCCACAGCCTCAGATTTCTCCATTTGGACCTCGGGAGATTTAGAAAAGGGAACGCGTTTCGTCCCGTGGAAAGGCACAGTGCGTAGTGACAAGTTGCCTGTCCACGAAAAGTTGCCCGAATTTGATGTAAGTCTTTTCAAAACCGTTTTTCAAACATTTCGTTTTTGTAGTCATTGAATAGCCAGCCTTAGATCCAATCTAAGACCTTGCAATGCCAAATGTCACTTGCAAAGTAAGCGACATGTGACATTGAAGGCAAAACCTTTATCTGAAGTTGACACATGAGTAATGATTACTATCGTTATCGAAATGATTACAGATCCGCCACCGTTTTGGTCTCTACGATGAAATTAGCGAAGTGTCTCCAGGTCGTCGACTCCGCCAATGCAACTGGATTCGTTTCCTAAGATACAGTCTGGTTTACAACGAGGAAGTTAATGTTATAGGCACTAAAGGACCTACCGGAGAGCCTATCTTCGATCTCATTAAAGATGTCGGACCCAAGACGGAATTAGTGGCTTTTTTCGTGCCAGAAAGACCTGAAGAAGCTTTTTTGTTGCCAGCCATTCAATACCTAAGAACCACTTTGTTCAAGAGACTTATTGATAACGTTTTAGAAGAAAGTCCTTTGGACTTGTCAACCTCTTTAGTAATGTCAAAAGTATTTCCAACCTCCAGTCCTGCAAATTCTTTAATCGATGGTAAGCTACAAAATCACAAAAAATTGTGAACTATGTAACAAAATCAACTCTTTTAGGGCCTCACATGGAAGGTAGAAAATCAGTTTCTAGTGACTGCACGACATCTACCAACGATGGTAACGTTAATGATAGCCGACCTCGTGCTTTGATGGAGGCTTTCCAATTCCGAGCTGCTGCGGCAGCTGCCGCAGCTTTCAGACAATCTGAAGCTGAGCACCAGAACCAGACCGCTCAAGCTAAATTAACGGAGATCATTCAACCTCAATCTCGCAACCATCATCATCATAGAACCAGTAGTAACCAAATCAATAACAACAATAACATCGGACCTGTGAATACCAAACCTCAAGCTACTCAAGCATCATCCCAACCTGCATCCCAACCGGTGCAAAGAAGGCGAGAAAAGAACATGTTGCCCTGTAACTATTGCGGCAAATGTTTCGATCGGCCAAGCCTTCTCAAGAGGCATATTCGCATTCATACGGGGGAGAGACCGCATGTTTGTGATATATGCAACAAAGGCTTTTCCACGTCCTCTAGTTTAAACACTCACCGACGCATCCACAGTGGGGAAAAACCTCATCAATGTGGAGTTTGTGGTAAACGGTTTACCGCCTCCAGCAACCTTTATTACCACAAAATGACACATGTCAAGGTAAATTAACTTGAAAATTCAATAGTTCCTCTACTTCATTATTACTTACTTTGACTTTTTAGGAAAAGCCGCATAAATGTACGATGTGTTCCAAATCCTTTCCTACACCAGGTGATCTCAAATCTCACACTTATGTTCATACTGGAACCTGGCCCTTTAAATGTCACATATGTCAACGAGGCTTTAGCAAACAGACGAATCTGAAAAATCACCTACTGTTGCACTCAGGTTAGTTTAGCTAGTACTACTTCCTGTTCTTATAAGAATGAAGTGAATTAAAGTTTGACTTTTTCGTACAAATAGGAGACAAACCCTTCAGTTGCGACATTTGTCAGAAAAAGTTCGCTTTGAGTTGCAATTTGCGGGCACATTTGAAGACTCATGAGGCTGAATATCAGAGTTCGGCCACCTCTTTGGCTCTCTACCGACGGGCTTTAGCCGCGTTAGGTGGTGGGTCCAGTAGCCCTGATTCCTCCAGACAATCTCCACAAAACCCACCCGAATCTCCAGAGTTAGCTGAGGAAGATCACGAAGAGGATCATATCGATGAACGAAGTTCAGAACATTCAAATCCCTCATCTCCAAAGTTGCCAAATGCATTCCCTAGGATGACCGTGACTGTGTAATTAAAAATAAATATTGATGCGTTGCATGCGTTCATAAAAAGTGTACATTTTTCGTTTTGACATACTTAATTTGATTTGTCTAGTCACTTGTCAGGTATATCACAATAAAGATTTCAGTTTTCCAATATTTGTTTAGAAAACCTTCTTTTGCGTTGGACTTAAACGTGACATCAGCACTAATTGGAGTCAAAGTTGCACTAAAAGTTTCAACCAGGAATTCTTTGAAGTCTTCCTAGTAGCTACTACTGTGTTTTACGACCTTTCAACACAGTCAGTAGTTCCCTTTTTTGAGGAGCCACAAGATTGTCCATGGCTCTTTGTGGTCTAAACTAAACTGCATCACACAGTTCACATCTTAGAAGTTTTGCCTATTTTTGGAAATAACGCCATCATCCTTAAAATAGGCAATGCTTTTGATGATCTCCTAAAGATTATTGTCTTTTCAAGTAGTAATAGTCATATACTGACATCAATTGTTCTTGTGTGTGTACTGTGTATGTCTCCTAGGTAAGCCAGGGTCCAGTAATTGCGGCAATTTTCTTGGAGGTAGGCGCCACGAGGAGACGAGAAATTACTACTATAATGGAACTGATGCTTCTCCAAGAGTTCCAAAGAGAAAATGAGCCGCTGGAAGCCTCAGGCACATTGTTGCTTCTAGCAGCCAATTTTAATTTGATCAAGAGTCAAAGGCGACATTCCCCAACAAAGCACTTTTGTCACTATAGTAATCTTTTGCAAACGTTAAGCTACCCAAAGTCAAAGCTAGTAATTTTACCTACCAAATTCCCAAAAAGTGAAAATTGTCTGAAATGTCAAGAAAAGCCTCGTATTTGAGAAGTGACACTTTTGACCCCAAATTGTTCGGTAAGTACGTGTTATTGTTCTAAATGACTTTATTTTTAGTAGTGGTACAGAGGCCAATTTTGACATTCTTTGGTTTTTAATGCGATGATTACAGGTTCATGAAAAGGTGAGAGACACTTACTATCTAAGTGACCTCTACCGCATTCCGTCTTTAATAGAGCTTGGTATTATAAAGACTCGTGCTCTACAGGATGCAATTTTCTTCAAATTCTTTTTCATCATCAAGGTTATTTTGGTAAGGGAGGCGAGGAGGCGACAAAGCAGAGGGAAGCTCTCCTGCGGCTACTTTGCTTGTAAAGGAAGACCGTACTTAGATGTGACCCAAATTGTATCTATTTGCTGCCATACACTACCCACCGCTAGCCGCCGACTAATTTTGACGCCGCTGGCAAACAAGCAATATTGAAAATATTTAGATTGTCCCCTTCCTACTACGCCAAGTCTTCTGGTACTTTACATACACGTATGTGTCCGATTACCCCGATATCTATAAATTGCACGACACCACTGTGGGCCGGCCCATTTCACGTCAGTGTACTCCAATTTTAGAGTACGTAAGATCAGTCTCGTCGATCCTACTTTAGAGTCATTCAGCACATACGTGTGCCGCATGTAATTTATTTTTTTGATTTACTGATTAGTAAAACATGCCACGTTACATTGTTAAGAAACTTTGTAGATTTATCATTATCAGTTTAGTGGAAATGAGAACAGTTTGTTTACGCGTCCTTATTTTTGTTTTCGAATCAATAAAACATAGCACATCACTGTATTATGGAATACTACGATAACTACATGTCGGGAATATCATTAATATATACATCACGTGTTTTGTATGTACGTGTACGCAAAACCCCAAAAGACGTAGACTAAAAATGCATTTCAGATCTAAGACCGCGATATATGTTCGCTTTCAAACACAAGGTGATTCCAATACTGAGTCAAGTGACCTAAATAGTGACAAAACCGCTAACTAAAAAGCAAAGTCAAGCAGCAGCAGATGAGTCACTTGTAAGACCGCGATAGGTAAAAAAAAAATGTACCTTGATATTTATCTTTGCAATGACTTATAAAAAATTATGTACTTACAAGCAAAGAAAATGTTATATGGTATGGTATTACAACAAAAAGAACTGCATCTTGCATCTCTCTCCATTCCCCCTTCAACATCACTACTATATTCTTCATGCTATAAAGAAGAAATCACGAGGTTTTCAAATTGGCCATTACTAAAATGGCCAAAAAGGGGGATTAGTACCACTTACAAAACTGCACAGTTGCTACTACATAACCGCGATATCATTTTTTGCCCTTCGACACTTCACTGTGCACTTCACCAACGCAATTGTCATAAAAACACAAATAAGGCAAGGCAGGGAGCACACCAAAAAACTTTATGAGAGATGGTCAGTTCAGAACTCAGCAAACCCTAAGGAAAAATTCACTATTTATGGACTTCCAAGTGTAATTTTTTTGCACTTATAGCAAAAATAAGAAAGTGATTTGGACAAGGATGAGTGAATTGGCATAATGGCAAACAAACGTGCAGTTTCCACGTTAGATGTCTTGAACTGAAGAAGTTGAATAAGCCACATCATCAGCAGCAAAGCTGAGAGCATAAATGACTTTACTGAGAAAACGAGCTCGCATGCTTCAAGCAATTGAAGTTTTGAAGGAGCAGCAGCAGATGTTGACCTCTGTTTCTCTAAATTCAAGCCAATTTTTTGTTGCCTTGAATTATTGAAGTTTGAGGATTTAGGAGGGTACGCATAAAACCCGAAACTGCTAATCAAAGAAATCACGAAAATCTCAGGTTATGATTATGGTATGCAGTAATAAAAAAAACCTAACTATGCTAACAAGTGAATCTCAATTAAGAAGAAAGTCCGGCAAAATTTTATAGTAGGTCAACCTTTAGTAGCTTGGTGACCTTCGTGACCCCCCTCAGCTCCGTGCGCTACTACCCAAGCATCATCATCATCATCAGAGGCAATTTCACCTTCTTTTTTTCTCAGCCTGCTGGACAAACGAGGTGGATCATAATCCCTACCCCTACTGTGTCGAAAAAAACCTTGACATTTTTTTGCTGCAATTATCAGTAAAAAATGTCTTAATATTTTGACATTTGACTCACTGTGATATGTAATTGGGAAAGTATCCAGAGCAAGTTTCAAAGTTACTCGTTTTTGTTCAGTGAGAAAATATTCGCCGAAAATAATTGATGTCTGGCTCCAATGCAGTAACCAATGGTTTGCAAAAACCATCCAAGATGGAAATTGAACTCTGCAGTAGCATCATCTGCACCACAGTGGTTCACGAAATAAGTAATGCTCCCATTAGGTTGCTCCTCCTGAGTAACACGCAGACAGTTCGTGAGTAAATTCTGATCAAGCCCCGAGATGACATACCTGTGCATTGAATGGGCTTTAGAGGGGTGGACTAAGTAGCGAAGAACGCAGGCTATGATTTGGAATAATATGGTTTTGTTTTAAAAGAAATCGGAATTTATAAGAAAATGGGAAAAGAATAAAGATCGTCAAAATCGACGAAAAACTGCCTCAAAAACGTCATCTAACCCGAGGTTAGCATTTGTTATTGTCGCAAATGTAAAACTCTGTGTACCAAATGTAGTTTTCAATTCTTTTGGGCTTTGCAGAAGTATGGTACCAATGAGTTCATTAAAGTGTTTATGGTCATGCGGAGCAGAGTCTGGTAATGTTTCGTGTAGTAAACTTTGACCGCATCAGCAGCAGCCAAGCTTTGTTGGATCTTCTTCCTTGGGGCAATTTGATACCAAAGAAAACTACTACTACACCCATTCATTCACCTCATGATATGCTCTGTTGTTTGGATGAAGCAAGCTTGTGTTTTGTTGAAGACCCTGCGCATCTGAAAATTACCTCAAAACTATCAATTTAGTGGTTCAAAGCTGTTGAACTTTGGGTTCTTGTTAGATGTCGTTAAGTACAAACTCTAACGAATTACTGCGATTTTCCCCGATTTCCTTACAACAAAGTATTTGAAAATCACTCGAACGATCTCATGTCATTGAAGTAAAATCATGATAATGAAATAACCAAAATAGCCTAAATGGCGTTCTTGTAACCGTTTAGTCCGATTTTGACACTCAGCTCTTTACCGATTTGGTAAGAAAAATGTTTGAAAAAGATTTCGATTTCTTTTGTAGAAAACATGTTTCAAAGTAGATGAGTAGGGCATTTGAAAATCATGATGTACCTCACAATAAATGGACAATTTGAAAACTCTCACGGAACTCTTTTTCTTCTTCCCTGGCTCGTGGATGATGAAGTAAACGGTAAACCTAAAAAGCTGATGTGCCGTGCTGCTGCTGTGTGCTACTCAAAACTTTTTTGGGCGGAAAAAAGAAGAGCTGCTTCACGCAAAGTGTCAGCTTGTACACGGAAGATTTTTACCCACTTTTTGAATGGAGTTTTCTGCACTACTGTCAAGCGGTGAAGACTTCCAATATGATACAAATCGCCTCTTCGGTCGTTCGTTGACCTAACACCGATTTTAACGAGGATCAGGACGGACGGTTAATTTTCAAATGTGTGATCACGAAAAATGTATCGAAATGATCGATCGAGTACTTATGTAGTAGCACTCTAAAACCAGTTTTGATGTTGACTTTGACCTTATGTGAATCGAAAAGAACATTACACAGTGGGTAAAAATAAGTCAAAAAGTGTCCTTATGAGGGACCTCAAACCGAAATATTTTTAATCATAGCTCGCATTGCTGACATATGTGTAAAATGAGACATTTTTAGTAATTTTAGTCCACTTTGTATCGGCTTGGACGCTACTTCTATCTGATCAAGATCCCATTATAGCTGGACTTGTTTGTAGCTCAAATTCAAATTAAAACTAGTTTTTATTCATTTCAAAGCAAGTCACACAATACGTATTACGTAGAGGTATAGTAGACGCAACCATCAATTTTATGGTTTTCCCTGCTGCAAAATACAAAACTAGCTTCTTGTCTTCTTTTTTCATGGAGTACTAAGTAAGTTTTCTAGTGGAAATAAGCCGTTAGAGTTTAAAAGTTTTTTTGCTGTTTGCATTCTTGAAGAAGGCAATTTCTGGTGTGTCTGTGCACTATCTCTCAAGTTGACCAGCAGCTTCTACATTAAAGTAGAGCTTCCAAAAGATTTCAGGCATTGATAACCAACTCATCACACCTGTCAGCTTGAGGTAGCTCAAAATCTAAAAATCATAAAAGCACTCACTCTCATTTTGCACCTTGGATATATGTCAGACACATAACAATTAAAAAACTTAGAAATTGGTACATAGATGGAATTTTGTATAGAATCAACGAAGTGATCGAGTGAGATTTTATAGAGTTACCTAAATATAGTAGACATTTTTGGTGACTTTTAGGCCTGAATCCCCGCCAAGTAAACAGAGTTTTACCGCGCCGCTCTTCTGTAAATACGTACATTGGATAAACAATTTACCCACAGAAGTGTAAATCAAAGGAAAGTCAGTCATGGCAGATACTCACAACAAGGAATATTACTGTTGTGCTACAAACTTAACGGCAGCTAAAATCATTGCTTTGATTTGCGTTACCCAAAGAACATTAGAACTGTGTTACTTCAACGATAATCTCATTCACAAAGCTTTGAATTTGAACCTCAATGATTACATTATTGGTGTATTTGCTGTTTACATTGTGGTGGACATTTTGTTGCTCATTGGCAGTTTGTTGAGAATAAGAATTTTCCTATTGATTTGGTTATTTTTTGCTGGTATTAGCATGGTTTTAGCCATGATTGCCATGTTTTCCAACTACAATGGTTTTGGAATCTGTATAGCCTCCTTGTTTTGGGATGCATGGACTTGTGGATTAGTTTATGGAGCATATTCAGACATTTGTAAAATGAAAGTTCCAAAAGATAAAAATCCAGGTCATTTTTCTGCCTAGAAATGGAATAATAAAGTCTCTCTCTCTCTCTTAAAATGGTTCGATAATGGACTCTTGGTTTTCTCATGGTTCACCGCCTGTCCATTTGTTTCCATATGGACAAACCTAACGTCTTGGTATACTCAAAAAATAGTATGTACTATTTTGGACCTTAGTAATGTATCAATTCATTCATGGGTAGTTACTAGTTAGTATGTAATGAGTGAAGTGAATGATATAATTTTACTTTTTGGGAGGAGACATGAAGCTTGTAAAACAGATATGATATATCAGATCTTTTCAGGCACACAAAAAGCTTTTAGAGTAAGTCCAGGTCAGTGCTTAGGGTACTAGCTACGTGGCTTTGTCTATGTAGTCACTGTTGATTAAATGTATGGTATGATAAAAAAGCGTCTCATTAAGTAATGGACCTACTATTGCCATCGTTCGCATAATTCCATACGTTGTGAGGAGTGACCAGGTGCAAAAGTTTTCGCGTGTCAGCTTTGCTCTCGCTCGACTCTCTTTCTCTTAGTACTATTGCTCGAAAACCAATGCACACCAGACGTCTTGTTAGTGAAAGACGCTCTGGAGACACATTTCATGCTCTAAAGTTCGAATCAAATAACTATTGTTTCACTCACTGGTTCAAGTATTCAAATTATGTTAAAAATAATTTCTATATTCAGATTAGGCAGGTGTATAATGAAAAATCATTTTCTCGCCAATTCTACAGAATTTTTGGTTCTTTTTGGATATTTAGAGAACATCTTAGGTGAGTTTGACTTTCGTTAGTGACCACACTGGAGTCCATTACGGTTTGGTGGTTTGTGCACCTTGATCGTCTCGCTTGTTCGTTGTTGGCTTGATACTTGGGCTTCGGAATGCACTAATTGGATCGCAAGAAAACTTCCACATAGAGAAAAATGTTCAGAAGAGAAAAGAGACACAGACGACGAGCAGTCCTTCCTTTTGAAAAAGAATAGCAACAACCGTCGTTCATCTCTTCAAGAAATAGATTTGCATATTGAGCCAATTAAGATTAAAAAGGTTCAAAATGAGCTTGGGTCACGCCATACTAATTCATTCAAGCCATATTTTAATTGACTATTCATCATGTGAGTTGTTGTGAAAACAATCATCTGATAGTGTTGATGTTATATTTTATGCCACTTGAAACATTCAAACTTTTAAGTAGCAATGAATGAATAGGGCATCTGAGCAAATGTATGGGATTTCATGATTTTAATCTGCATGTCGTCAAGATGACACTGATCCAGCTTATCCTCAGAGCTGAGGAGGCAAATGCTTAGTAGACTACAAATAGCCTCTTCATTTTTAATGGTCCTCCAACTCTCTAGTAGCTAAAAATTGCACTTTCTTTGCCAACTTTATAGTAGATGTGGTAGTACAGTGCGAGATGGTCCAGAGTGTGAGGGTAGTAATTTTGCAGATGTGTAGTTACCCTCATTACCGAGATACCTATCAAGAGGCCAAGAAGAGTCAGTTGCCAGTAAGTTGTGTAGTGTAAAAACAAAGAAATGAATGACACCAGAGCTGTCTAGAGAAGAAGATGGCTTGCCATGCCAGAATCTTCCATGCTCCATCACCCTCCATATTCATCATCTACCAAAATGAGCGTGCAGTGCAGGGTCCTTCAAAAATTAATTTTTTACACCGTACTGTAGCTTAGATTGTCTAAAGCAAAATACAGTTAGAAATATTAGGAAATATTTACCTCAAAAGAAATTGCGATTGAAAGAATTTCAACCTTAGAAAATAGGAAAATATTGGCAAAACCGGAAAATAATCATTTTCTAATGTAAGAAGTATGGGCCGAAAATCGCTTGCAAGACCCTGTGAAAACTGGACATCTTTCTGTTATGATCATCAATATAAGAAGGTGAGGTTAAAATTAGTCATGTGGGCATTTTTGTGGAGGTTCACACACATTTTGGCTCCCCTCTTATCTCTTAATCTCTCATGGCGTTCCAAAACTGACCCCACATCATCACGAAATATATGGAAGGAACGACGAAGGAAGGTAGCAGCTAGTTTTCATCCAATTACTTACTGGCTTCTAGAACTTTAGCATCATCAACATTGAAGAGTAACTGAACTCTGAAGATTCTAATCTGCTAAGAGCGTGATGTATGACTAAAAGCAACTTGATACACTACCTCTAATAACAACTTTTCCCGCATCAGCCGCAAAAGATATCAAGTTTGAACGCTGGCTGATGCTACTGAGAAAAGAATTCCAAAAAGGTCAGAAATTCGTGGTAACGAGGTAGAAATTCTCTGAAATACTTTAGCGTTACAACCTGTCCATGACCAATGACTATTTGAAAATTCAAAATCAATTTTTGGTGATGCCACAACAAAATTAAAACAGCTAAAGTAAAACCCTTTTAAAAGTCAATTAAGAACAGTGATTTGTGATTTGCGCCGATTGGAATGCAGTACTATTGACTCAGCTCAGCTATGGAGTCTCTGAATTTTTGTGCTAAAAGACTGGATCAATAAAAGAAATTTAGTGGTACAGCAGTAATGCATTAGAAGAGAAGAGCCCAGTACCTGTTTTTTAACGACTTTAATTGGTAGCAAAGCCGAATCTGACACTCTACCATACTGGCATGGCACCTCTAAGTATACTGCCAAAGCAGTACTGGTATTACCACTAGATATCGGCTACCAAAAAAATCAGGGCTATAAATTGAGAGCATTGCTTAGTGTGCGATGGAAATCTAAGTCACGTTATAAAGGGATTCATTGGTGATCTGGGGTCTGCACATATTTCTTACCACGAACCTCAAATAGATATCACATTTTAAAAGCGGTTGTAGGAAATACGCCAACAGACTGGTGAATCTGCTCTCAGTTGCTGTCAGCTTTATTGGCCACTTAGCTATACATTCAAATCCACATGTGTCTTCCAGGTGGGGGGCAACGCCAAATCCAAGCAAAGCAAGCAGTTCTAGTTAGCAATAAAAATGTTCATCCAAGAGCTACCGTAACAGTTTGAGAAGAGATGATGCTGACCAAGGAGAAATGAAAGACCAGTTCCATCTGCATCATCATTCATTCAAAGCTATCCAAATTGGTTGCATTTGGCTTATCTTATAGCTTTGAAATAACACTAAGCAGGTGCATTATAAACGTCGTTCAAAATTGATGCATAGATATTAGATGTCCAAAAATCGGGTTCCGAACGAGCGTTGAGATCACCACCTTACGATACCTGTTTCCTCTATTGATAAAAGCGTTGAAATCACCAACATTTTTTGGAGAGTGATAAAGTAAAGGCTTTCAGATGACCTGGGCGTTGGTTTTTCATGAGGCTTGGAATTATCCGATATATCGGTATATAGTACGGCTTTTAGTCGCCACCTGCTGCGACGATGCTGACGCCCCAATAGTGATCGATAATACTCTTTCACGCCATCTAGTCCCTCTCTTGAAGATAAACCCTGATCGAAGTAGTCAACTTTACACACATCACATACCTTCATTCCAATTCTTAATTACTCTCTTAATAACTTATAGCGGAAAAATCCGTTGATGATCAGAGAACAGAAGAATTTTTGAAAACGGGCTCTGAAAAATGCCGGATAAAAAAGTTGCATGACTGGATGACAAAAACGAGGAAGAAGAAGAGGAGCAGCCCTCCAATTGGCACCGTGAGCCGCACGCAGGACATGATTACAGACCACAACTAGAAACTGAAATGGTACAAAAGCACTAACGAAATCCGTCAAAAATCGCAAGATTGTTATGCGAGGAAAAAAAGATGATGGGAAAACAAAGAAGGAATCCATATCTTTTCAACGGACAAAAAACGACACCTTATTTGATAATCATCCCAAAATAAATAAAATATTCACGTAAAGGGGTTTCTAGCCGCTCTTCACTTAAGTGTACTCTATTTGGGCTTTTGTAAAGATAGAAAATATGACTTACTCGCAAAACGTCGGCTTCGGCGACTATGCAAGTATGACTTATGAGTGTATTCTACCCTTTGAATTGATTTTCATCATTTTTAAATTCAAGAGAACTCCAATACGGATCATATAATTGACATCCTTTTTTTTCGACGTTAATTACTTTGCAAAGTCGTAACGTATCGCGCAATTGAAACATGCCTGCAGAAATGCATTGAGAATTGGGGGGCCATCTAAAGTACCTTGTCCTAATTTTATGCCCTAGAGTTTGATGCATTTAAACTTACAGCAACAGGCATAATGATCTGGTTGAATTCTTCACAGAAGAAATAAAACTTTTGTAACAAATGTTAATTAGCTGCGTTTTTTTCGAGGCTTTTTTGCATAATAAATGGGGTTGCTTGCTGGCTTTACAGTAGTTTTGGGGCAGCAGCATAGCAAAAAACAATTTGTGAGGAATACCTGTAGATCACCGTAGGCATGAAAAAGTTCTTGAATTTATGAGGACAGGCTAGGCCACTCTGTATATTCATTTAATTTGCCTTTGTAAAAACGAAGCAAATTGCGAAGGTAGAAACATAAAGAAGTGTTGGTAGTAGTAGCACTGCACTGTACCCCCATTATTCTCATTTGCATACTAGACATTTTATGATGCCTCCTGACATTTTTTGATGCATTTTAACACCACCATTATTCCAGTCATTACAGTACAAAAAGAACTTCGATTTCGCCAGCAGTCGAGATATGCATCGCACACCATAGAATTTTCATGAGAAAAAACCAAACTAGAGAGCAGCTAGATGGAGCTTTGGAAATTGGATTTCAATTTTCTAGCTTCTGCTGAGTAGACCAAACTACTTTTACAACCTTAAATTATTCTTTGGCTTTTATGAGATGTTGGTGGGGGGAGGGAAAAAAAGTACATCTTGCATGCAAGTTGTATTTTCAAGGTTTTAAAAAAAGATAAACTTTTGAGGCATGGCACATTTTTGTTGATTTCTGAGGCAAATACATACTTGAAATATAGGCAGTTAAAATTGGCAACAAAGTACTACTCTAACATATGGTATTTTACAACATACTTTGAATACTATCCTTTGTGATTTTGAGTACTAACGCCCCAAACGGGGTCCTCCAGCTAACTTTGCAAAGTGGAGTGAAAAATGAGTGATGAAGCAAATAGATGACAAAAAAGTGCATCATTTTTGGCTTAGCTGAGCCAGGCTCAAATCTGGCTTGAAGCCACAAGAGCCCTTTAAATTCCTTCCTCTTCAAATCATAATTCCAACAAGACACATCATGAAGTTATGCTTTGTATGCTTGAGGCATAATTGCTCTCAAATTACTACTGTAGCTATTTTTCAGGCCTCCATTTTTCAAACCAACCACTTAACCTCGTCAGCTCTATTCTTCTACACAAAAGATGCGCCTAAAATACAAGTAACCGCAAAAAATGGTTAGATGGAGTTTATGAAAACATTTTCCTGGCGTTGACTTTTTGCTCCGATTTTTCTTAGTGTGAAATTCTTTGAAATTCCGATTTCATTGGGTGAACAAATCAATCAGAGTCCCGTACATATGTTTAGTGATTTCAACGCTATTATTAATTTAGGGAACAGGTATCGTATGTAGTGATGATTTCAACGCTGTTCGAAAATTGGAATTTTTGTCTATTTTTTGCAAGACTTTTAAAGTCAAAACAATATAACGATATTTCCTGACCTGCCTTTAGATTCTTTTCTGCGATTTGAAAGAGTATGTGTCATGATTTTCAGAGAATTGATCTATCTGAAGCTAGGATAGGAATTTTCAATGTGCTACCTGAGCCCTCTCAGTTTCCAATAATGAAGTACGTTCTGCAGCTACATAGATAGGAGCTGCTGCTTTGGAAACTCTCGCCACGTTCACATTGTTTCGCTATGCTATTCTATCTTGCTTGAATCTTGTGTAGCATACAGTTCACGTAGTAAGGTGCAAAGTTATGAAGGGCTTTACAAAAACTTATGAGCCTTCACGTACAACACGAACATGAAAACCTGAGAAGCCAAAACCACTTTTGAAAATCGCTTATGTGCGGTATTTTTATTTAGCACTTCTTTCTAACTGCAAAAATGAGTGGTTCAACAATCAGTCATTGTACCGCATTCTTTCAGTCACTTTTTGAGTAGCCATCATTCATTTTCTAAGCTCAAGATGATCATTACCTAAACTTCTTCTTGGAACGCCTTAATCTAAACAAAATCACTGTTTTTGTTTAGCTTTTTTGTTGTTGCTTAGTACCTGATTTAGATATATCAAATGATGTATTGCAGGACATTTCTCTTCGTCAATCAACAGTCTTGACACAAAAAAGTGCCAAAATTATTAGGTTTCAAAACAGTTTTTGCTAATTTGAGAAAAATTCGTTAGCTGGCCTTTGTGGTAAAAGTGATCCGGTTTTATTAAAGTAATCTGCCGCTATTTTGGTGCAAAGTACAACTTCTAAAAGCCTTAGAAGACTTCAAGCAAACAAATATTCAAGTACTGTTCTATCGTCTCAGAGACTGGTGTATAGTTGAAAAAGTGGGTGGAACTTGAGAATATTCAAATTCGTGAGAGAAGTAAGGGAGAAAATCCCACCCGTATGTGCGTAGATGTGTGTGTGATACCGCCTAGTTCGTGTTGGAAAATGCATTCATTGGAGCCTCTTCAACGCCGTGCCTTTTCAGCTAGAGGGCATGAGAAGAGCATTATGGATCCATTTTGAAAATCGACCAATCCCCCAGCAGCTCCGCATTGAACTACGCATACACGCCAGCTAACGTAGATTTGCATGAAGCTCTTTTCTACATTTTTTCTGCACTGTGACGCTAGCTGGCGCTGCTGAACTCTGTAGAAAATAATAATGGGTTGGTTTTTTGAAGAAGCCTTTGACCCCCAGTGAGTGCACTTGCTAAGCTAAGGGAAAAGTAGAACGCTATGGTCAGCCAAATTGCAGACCATGACATCATTCATTCTGGCCCATTCTCCTTAAAATGAGCATGTTATGGGCAAAAAACGAGGAGACGCTATTTTTCACAATTATTCCACTACTTCATTCTTTCTCAGGGGCTAAATTAACTAGTCCATGGGCCCAACTACCTCGATTTGTTTTCTTGCCTATGTCTTACTCACTTCCTTTATAATTAAGTATAGACTTTTTAGGCTCACCTGTAATTGGCTTTAGCTTTGAATTACTGCTTTGGACTTTGGAGAGAGAGAGTGAAAATAAATATGGTTAGATGCCGTTTTCCAGACTTGAAGGTAAGCCAAAGACGACGGGGCCAATGTTGTCCACTTGATTTGTCACCTAATGAATTTAGGGCGTAGTTGCGAAAAAACAGCTCGTCTAATTGACAAACTGGATTTTTTCCCTTCCAACTAATACTTCCCACGTTGAGTAAAAGTAACATGAGAAGAGAAAAATATTGTGCATAAACCATGAAATATGGATAAGTCACAGCCAAAACGTGCAAAGTACTTTAGTACATACATACGTACAAAATCTTGTGAAATTCAAAGAAGTGAACGTGATTTTAGACCCATGAGAAAATCCATTTTACACCTCATTTAATCATACTTTTCTTCTGTTTGTTTTTCGGCTGTGGCATATGTCATTAGGGTATCATCATGGTCATCAGTACTGTTCAGAAATCTTGTCAGGAGGCAACAGCAGGAAGGTCTAGACGTTAGTAATGAATAGGTGTCATATCATATCACACAGAAAACAAAACAATTTGACTTCAAATTGGGGTAATTCAGAAGTCAAAAGTGACATATGATTAGAGATGGCTTTTATGAAAGCATTTTGCTTAGTTAGGAATGTACTATGTATTATGTTTGATGCTTGATAAGTCAAAACCTTTTCGTTTGCCACCTGAAAATGCTTACTAAAATTGAAGTTCGTCCAGTTTTGATATTGATTACCAAAACATCTGCGTTTCTTTTAAAAAGAAAATTACAATTTTATGCAGTCTTCAAAAAGGAAATGCTTACATTTGTGCAATTTTTCTTATGTAGTAATTTATGTAGTAAATTGGAGACAACTTGCACAAAAGTAAGCATTTCCTTTTTGAAAGCTGCACAAAATTGTAACTTTCCTGCTTTTTAAGCAAAAATACGTAATCGACGTAAAAATATTCCAAGTGATTACGATACGATCTTGTCTGTCACATTTGCAATTCATGCCAACCCTTCCTCCTTCCCTTCATTTGAAAATGTAGGGCAAAGAAAATCTTCGATTTCTATGATCATTTGGGGTGTGGAAGTAATCGACATTTATGGAATTTCAAACCTCGTAGCAAACACATTTTCTCGAAAATCTTGCATCTGGTGTGTAACGAGATGGGATGAAAGCACTTCTGCTTCCTCCTCCTTTCCTTGCCATCATAATGAGATGCAAATTAGGAGCAAATTAGAACCATCAAAACTTTCTAAATAGGCCTTGTGTCGTAAATGTTACAGCTGCAAAGTAGTCTCTTCAAAAATGACAGGAATATTCTCTCAACAAAAATATGACTTACAGAGGAAAATGCGAAGTAAAACAACAGGAAACTAGGAATTGTTTTCCATAATAATATTATTGCTTGGCTAGATGTCGTCCTATAGAAACAATCACTGAAAAAAGTGTGACTCTACAACTGAATACACGAAAACTATCATTATTGCAAAATGTCTACTGACTTTTGCAAACTTTTGCTTGGAAAATGGCACAAGTATTAGGGAGCATTGCAAATTAGTTTGAATTTCTTCCTTTTGGTATCTTGATTTTAGTATGTAGCTGTGCACAAGATTTAAGCTTTGAAACAGAATTTTGAAGTAGAAAATGTTCCTAAACCCTCAATTTATATCAGACCTCCTGTCTGAAATTCAATACATCTTCTAAAAAAACTCACAAAAGTACTTCTCTTTTGCGTTAACGCACTATCAAAAGTATTTTTAAAAATTCAGTACAAAAATGGCCAAACTCCAAGTTTTGGTCAACCAGACATGAGTTCTGGAATCTTTGACAGTATGGTATGCAGTTTATAGACCCGCAGGTCCATAATTCATCTGAAAAGGAGATAATCTTGGGAAGTTTGCCATATGATTTCCCCTAGAAGTTCGAATACTACTGCCCCCTAACTCAACTGTAATGATGATGCTCTTTTGGTGTCCCCTGTACAAATTACTTTTGTGTTGACATTCCAGTAAAATGCCAGTGTTACCCTCGCAGCTCAAATAAAAGCATTTTATTTTTTTATTTTCGCCGCTCGGGTAACAATGACACATTTGAACACTACCGTCTCAACAGAGGCCGATCCACTTCAATATTATCATTCAAGCTGGGTCAAATCAAGATCGCGTTGCATTTTTCGAGGGGCCCCTCATTCAATGGAATTTTCCCATGCTTTCAACTACGTTGCATCTTCGAGCTTCGTGCACGTGGACGGACAAGTGCACGTCCTAACTTGCCACGTGAACAAGTTACGCAACATCCTAGGTAATCTTAATGAAATATTCACGGGCTGAGACATATGTCATTTTAAAGTACATATTCTCAGCTTTCCGAAATGGCAAGGTACTGAAATATAAATTTGGCTTATTTTTGGTTATATATTTTGCTACTTTCGGTGTCATAAAAATGTCATATTTTGGCAGGACAAAATACATATTTTATTTGAGTCTAGTGATGGGAACCACCTACTCTATTGTGCCGAATAAACGTATAGGGCTGAATAAGCGTATAGAGGCGAAAAATCCTTCAAAACTAATAAGCGTATAGGACAAAATAGGTCCCAATTAATTGCATAGGGTAGAAAATTGCTTTATTTTAGAATACCTATGTACTAAATAGGCCTTTTTCACTCATGTTTTAAATCAAATTAACTGAAAATTCATATTTTCTCTAAATATATTGAACCGTATAGGTGCTTAATAAGAGCGTATAGGAGGGAAAATTGACCCAAAATAAATAGCCGTATATATACGTTTATTCGGCACACTAGAGTAGTTTTTGGTGACCAAAGCTTGTACTATTTTGAAGTATCCTTTCATAAAAGCAAAATGACGAGCTCTTCCTAAAAATATCTACAGCGTCATTCAACATGTTCTTTCATGCTTGATAGTCAAAACCTTTTCATTTGCCTTCTGAAAATGCTTGCTAAACTTGATATTTAGAAATTTAGATATTGATTACCAAAATATCTGCGTTTCTTTTAAAATGAAACATTTTCAACATTTTAGACACTATGGCCACCGCCGCGGTCACAGAATAGTCTCATGACGAAAATGACCATTGACATGGCAAAGTCTATGTTTTGCAGAAGCGTCCAATTTTTCTTCCCAGATTTTCAACCCCTAATTTACAATCTGGGTAGATGTCGCGTAGCATCATCTTATGTGAGCTTCTGAAGGCATCATCATCATCATGCTGCTGGTGGGGAACATGGTGGGTGATCGACTTCAGCAGCAGTAGGCAGATCAACCAGATGACGAGTAGCTCTGCTGCGACAACGGTGAGAAGACAAGCGACACGAAGAAGTGAAACTTCATCTTCGTTCCCAAACCAAATTGGATCCTAGGATGCTTCTTGATGCTTCTCCTGCTGCTTGGGACTTGGAAACCCATAATCTACCAATTGAGCCTTTGTTTGTGACAACCGATTTTCTAGTATATTATGGAGAAGCCATTGGGCATGCCAATTTATTCTACAAACAGTGGCCACAATTTCTCTCCTTTCTCCCTCATTATCTTTGATTTGATATTGAGGATGAGGATTTGAATTTAGGTTACGGTTAGATGCCGTTTATGAAACCATTTTTTTCCGATTTTGACACTTCTCTGATTTTCTTTTAAACGAGTATTTTCAAGAGGTTATATGGTAGGATTACGTTTATGAAACCATTTTTCAAAAAGAAAATGAGGCAGTTCTCCAGCTGGCAATTCATCACACGTCGTGCAATTTTCTACTAAGCACAAAAAACTTTTGCTACCGCTTTTCGGCAAAGACTTTTCGATGATGCTACAATGGTGCGGCCGGCGGGTGCCAGGAGCATAAAACGTTGGGTGAGGGGACTTCTAATTGGCGTTGGCACACATCAAGGAGGCAGCAGCAGAGAAGTAGCAGCAGGTCTGTAATTTTCTGGCAAAATTTTCCCAATTTTTTTAAGAGCCGAGAGGAACCTGCCGGCAGGCTCAAGATGTCACTTTGTAGGTCCATTATTATGCATGCAGCAGAACTGACAGTAGAGTATCAAAGATGAACACAATGGAAGCTAAAACGAGTTCTCACGCTCAGTAGCATAGCAGCGTTATTAGTAGAGTAGCTGACCTGCTACCATACAACCAAGTCTTTGTGTTGTCCAAACCTTTTCTTCATCTGATTACGGAGACCATTAAAGAAAACTACTCTACTCCTCTCGCCCCCCTCCTCTCCCTAGCTCCTGATGCATTCATTCAAATGAAGATGCAAGCTAATTGAAAACACTTGCACTCTCTAATTTACATAGACGTATTTTTTCAAGGCCTATAAAAATCAGAATACAAACGACTTATTTTGCAGGTTTACTGGTTTAAGCGAGCAACCATTGGAAAAAAATAGGAAATATGTAGTTTCATAAAGTTCATCTAACCATCTTTAGGAATAATATTTTAGGGCAAAGGTAAAAAGTTTCATCCGATTTCTTATTGAACGCCATCCAGCCAATTTTCCTTAATGGTCTTAGATTTACATTTTTCCGCACACAGTACAAATTAGCAAGCTAAGTGAGCTGAGTGCTAATGATGCCATGGCTGCTGCGTGATGTCGGCTTAGGTAGCATCTCTGACACTTTTCCTAGATCGTGAGAAATGAGTTTGATCATCATGAATTGGTTCTCAAAGCGAGAAGAGAAGCCGTAGATGTTCCAGGTTGATTAGAACGGGGGCAGGTTAGCTCAGCGCAATAAAAATGGGGTCCCGGGTCCATCACACAGCATTACTACAAGAGAAGCTGAGATTGCTTGTTGTGCCTTGAGGCTCAAAATTGTGTTATACCGCTGCTTTGTTTGCTGGATGGGGACTCATTTAGGAGATGTAGTGCTATGCAGAACAGAAGCAATTTTCCCCTTCGATATGAGACCAAGACCATAAATGACTAGCTTTATGGCGGCAACAGCACGCAACAAATGACAAGGAGCATGCATTTCAAATTCAAAATTAATGCTCTACAAAGTGGGTGAAAATTGTCTAAAAAAGTCTCATTTATACCATTGTCAATTGTCCAATTGAAAATGTCAAAACTGAAGATCGGCATGTATACATTTGTAATGGAATATTGTGAGAGTTTTTGGCTGATTTTCCAACACTGTGCTTCTCAAGTCTTTTTATGATTTAGAAACAGAGAGGTCAAACTTTTAATGAGTAGATTTGCATGAGCACCAAGAAGCAAAATCAAGATCTTGTCTCTTTGAATAGGATTGAAAAATGTATAATGTATATGCACGCATGATGTGGAGTACTGACTTTACTTGTATTAACCTTGCAAGCTAGTTCTAGTAGAACTACATTGTTCGTGAGATTGCAATCTTGGATAGATGTGAGATGCGGCACAGGAGCTTCAGTAGTAGTAGTACTTGATGATAATTGCACAATTATCAAACGAGAAGACTGGAGTTCAGAATGAGACCTTTAAAGATTACATCTGAAAAGACAAGAAGGGGGAATCTGAAAAAAAGTACTTCATAAACACAAGAATCTTTTTGGAAGTAGCCGTTGAAGGTTTGAATGGCCTGGGGGGCAGACACATTGGACGCATATGCATAATGGTATCCTTGGACCTTATTTTCATAAGTGTCCAACGTTCATAGATCAGCTTGCTTTTAAGAGGGGAAAATTGTAAGGGAGACCTTTTTGTGGCTTTTTAGTGGAATTTTACTATGGCACGAACCTTCCCAACCAGAAAGGTATGAACTTTTACCATAGTTACTATCTAGTTAGTTACGAGTTTTCACAAATAGTAAACGGGATAGAGACTTCAACGCTCAAATCAATAAAGTGAAGGTATCGTTGTGGTGATTTCAACGCTCTAATCCATAAAGAGGTATCGTAGTGGTGATTTCAAAGCTTTTTTTTTCTGGTGGGGAAATTATTGTTCCTCGTTGACCACAGTAGTGTCTCATCATAAGTGAAAAAGGTGCTTGAGAATGATGATGGAAGTTGAAAAATTCTCCCTTCAAAAATGGTAGACTGACTATACGTGATGCTTGTTTTAAGACCATAATAACCACTTTCTTAACTGGGTCTTCATAAATCAAGAAGGGAGAAAATTCTACTGGACATTGATGTATATTGGCTTTTGGCTTCCGGCACCTCTAAGCTTCAAGCCTCAAGAAACAGCATCAAACCAGTAATTCACCAAATGGTAGACTTTGAGAAGTAAAATTACTTCAGGGCAAAAAACCTCCACCTTTTTCAACTTTTCTTGCCTAATTCTAGACATCTGGGTCAACAAAGCATTTATCTTTTGCGGTTTGGTACTTCTTACCAAAAAAGTAAGAAAATCACCAATGCAAACTTGACACGAAAAAAGATCTGGAAACTGTTCTCAACAGTGTTTAAAACTCGTCTTAAAAAAGTCTCATTTAATGGGTATTTTGGAGCATTTCATTCTAAAAAATATCTGCAAAAGAAATCAGTATCGGAAAAATGGTTTAATAAACGACATCTAACCATTTTTTTGAGACTTTTGGAAATGAAACCTTATTGGCTCTTTTCAAACACTGTGGATTGTTCCCAGCCATGATTTTGGGTCCCTTCCACTTGAGT